>BJFM01002405.1:0-26542 GCA_016586285.1 Arothron firmamentum | reverse complement strand
AATGCAACCAACAAACAATTGCGAAGACAGGAAGTGACGCAATACGTTACCCTCCAGATCCCTGCCATGTTATTTCCTGTTCTCTCCCTTGTCACTCCCTAGTCACTCCCTGTTCCCTCCCTCGTCACTCCCTGTTCACTCCCTCATCACTCCCTCTTCAGTCGCTGTTCTCTGCTATTTCACTCCCTCTTCACTGACTGTTCCCTCCCTGTTAATGCCCTGATCACTCCCTCTTCCCTCCCTCGTCACGCCCTCTTCCATCCCTGCACATGCCCTGTTCACTCCCTGTTCAGTCCCTGTTCAGTCCCTGTTCACTCCCTCTTCACTCCCTGTTCCGTCCCTCGTCACTACCTGTTCGCTCCCTCATCACTCCCTGTTCACGCTGTGTTCACTCCCTCATCACTCCCTGTTCACGCTGTGTTCACTCCCTGGTCACTCCCTGTTCACTCCTTCGCCACTCCCTGTTCGCTCCCTCTTCACTCCCTCTTCACTCCCTGTTCCCTCCCTCTTCACTCCCTATTCCCTCCTTCATCACTCCCTGTTCGCTCCCTGTTCACTCCCTCCTCACTCCCTGTTACCTCCCTCATCACTCCCTCTTCACTCCCTGTTCCCTCCCTCGTCACACCCTGTTCACTCCATTGTCACTCCATCGTCACTCCCTGTTCACTCCCTCACCATTCCCTGGTTACTCCCTGTTCCCTCCCTCATTACTCCCTTTTCACTCCCTGTCCGTCGCTCGTCACTCCCTGTTCACTCCTTTGTCACTCCCTCCTCACTTCCTGTTCACCCCCTGTTCCCTCCCTCATCACTACCTCTTCACTCCCACCCTTGTCACTCCCTGTTCACTCCTTCCCTTGTCACTCCCTGTTCACTCCCTTGTCACTTCCTTGTCACTCCCTGTTCACTCCCTCCTCACTTCCTGTTCACCCCCTGTTCCCTCCCTCATCACTCCCTGTTCACTTCCTCCCTTGTCACTCCCTGTTCACTCCCTTGTCACTCCCTCGTCACCCCCTGTCCGTCGCTCATCACTCCACGTTCCCTCCCTCATCACTCCCTGTTCACTCCCTGTTCTCTCCCTCGTCACTCCCCGTTCCCTCCCTCGTCACTCCCCGTTCCCTCCCTCATCACTCCCTCTTCATTCACCGTTCCCTCTCTTGTCACTCCATCCTCACTCCCTCCTCACTCCCTCTTCAGTCCCTCATCATTTCCTCTTCACTCACTGTTCAATCCATCATCACTCCCTGTTCCCTCCCTCCTCACTCCCTGTTCCCTCCCTCTTCACTCCCTCCTCTCTCCCTGTTCCCTCCCTCTTCACTCCCTGTCACACTCCCTGTTCACTCCCTCATCACTCCCTGTTCACTCCTTCATCACTCCCTGTTCCCTCCCTCATAACTCCCTCTTCATTCACTGTTCCCTCTCTCATCACTCCCTCCTCACTCCCTGTTCAGTCCCTCATCATTTCCTCTTCACTCCCTGTTCAATCCCTCATCACTCCCTGTTCCATCCCTCCTCACTCCCTTTTCACTCCCTGTTCCCTCCCTCTTCACTCCCTGTTCACTCCCTCGTCACTCCCTCTTCACTCCCTCTTCACTCCCTGTTCCCTCGCTCGTCACTCCCTGTTCACTCCCTTGTCACTCCCTGTTCCCTCCCTCGTCACTTCCTGTTCCCTCCCTCATCACTCCCTCTTCACTCCCTTTTCCCCTCCCTGTTCACTCCCTCTTCACCCCCTGTTCCCTCCCTTGTCACACCATCCTCACTTCCTCTTCACTCCCTTGTCACTCCCTGTTTTGTTAGGGATTGGGGAGTATTTTTTAAAGGACCCAACAGCAGAAAAGGAACAGGTGGTTCAAGGCAAAATAACACTTTTATTGGGTATACAAAAAAGGAACACAGAGAGCGCTCCAACAGGAGGAAAAAACTGATCTACACGGAAGTCCAAAAAGTCCTCAGGTCTTGCGGAGGTTCCTCAGCGGAATGTCCGGGAGCCTGAACGTTTAAGCTCCTCTCGGGGAGAATGTGGGGTCTTGGAGAAAACGGGTTACTCAGACTGAGTCGGAATCCAAGACCCACAGGGAAGCGAGGAGGTTTGCTCGAGGCAGTGCACGGTAGGTGACGCAGGGACACAAGAACAACCTCATCCAGAATTTGAACACACACTACAACAACCAAACCAAAATGATCCAGCAGTGAGCATCGGCTGCCAGCATCCTTTAA
The DNA here is from genome assembly GCA_016586285.1 of Arothron firmamentum. Taxonomy (NCBI): domain Eukaryota; kingdom Metazoa; phylum Chordata; class Actinopteri; order Tetraodontiformes; family Tetraodontidae; genus Arothron; species Arothron firmamentum. The sequence goes on along the minus strand of BJFM01002405.1, from coordinate 24,328 downwards.
TCAGTTACTGATGGGCTGATCAGCCGCAGGTGTGTGCTCACTGCTGGAGTCAGTGGGAACAGCCCCCTCTAGGGGAGAACAAGGGGCACAAGATGCACACAGAAGAGGGCCAGTGAGCCAGATCCTAACATTTCCCCCTCAACGGGCGCCTCCTTGTGTCCCAACTGGGCCTTCTGGGTGGCCCTGTGCCCATCATCCAGGGCGGGAGGAGGGGTGTCGGATGGCGGGACCACCTTGGCATGAGTCTCCGGCAGAGGAGCTGGACCAGGAGCGGGTCCAGCCAGAACGAGGACTGGGACGGGACCCGCTCGTGCAGACCCAGAGGGAGAACCAGCTGGTTGAGGAACGGGGCCAGCTGGATTAGGGACCAGGTCAGAACCAGCTGTTGTGATGACCAGGGCAGAATCAGTCTGCGCGGACATAGGAGGTGAACCAGCTGCAGCAAGGACAGGACCTGGGCCAGCAGGAGCAGGGATAGACACAAAACTCACTGGAGCTGCGTGAAGGCCAGCTGGTGCAGGGACAAGAACCGGGCCCACTGGTGCAGAGAATTGAACTGGACCAGCTCGTGCAGGGACGGGACCAGGGCCAGCTGGGGCGGGGACAGGGACTGGGCCAGCTGGTGAGGGAACCCGAACAGGGCCATCTGGTGTGGGGTCAGGAGTGGAGCCAGCTGGAGAGGGGACCAGACTTGAGCCAGCTGGAGAGATGGCGGGAACTGGGCCAGCTGGCGCAAAGACAGGAACAGTGCCAGCTGGTGCAGAGACTAGGCTAGAGCCAGCTAGTGAGGGGACCGGAACTGAACCAGCTGGAGGGGAAACCGGACTAGGACCAGCTGAAGCAGGGACAGGGACTGGGCCAGCTGGCGCAGGGACAGTAACAGTGCCAGCTGGAGCGGAGACTAGACTAGAGCCAGCTGGTGCGGGGACCGGAATTGGACCAGCTGGAGGGGAAACCGGACTTCGGCCAGCTGGGGCAGGGACAGGGACTGGAGCAGAGCAAGCTGGTGTGGAGACTAGGCTAGAGCCAGCTGGTGAGGGGACCGGACTAAAGCCAGCTGGAGAGAGGACGGGGACTGGGCCAGCTGGAGCAGGAGCAGAGCCAGTGTCACTTGTGTGGAAAAAGGATCCAAGAGCGACTTGTTTTGAACAGACAAGAGTTCTTTAATATAAGGAGCGCCAAGGAACAGGAACAGACAATCTCAGGTCGGGAACAGAAGGCAGGCAGGTTTTACGGGGAGCAGAGACAGAGGCAGGTCAGGTACAGGCCGTGACAGAACCCCCCCCCCCCAAGGGACGGCTCCTGATGTCCCAAGTGAGCAGCAGGAGAGGAGGGAGAGCAGCGGCTAAAATTCTGGTGACCTCGAGAGCACTGTGTCAGCAGGTGCAGGGACCACTTCCTCAGCTGACCCCGTCTCCCGGTTGTGTTCCATGGGTTGTTCCCCTGCTCGCGGTCTAGGGCAAAGAAGCCTTCTGGCGTCGCGTGACGGCTGGTTCGGGTGTTGCCGGTGGAAGTCCCGGATCAGCTGGGGGTCCAAAATGTGACGAGCGGGGACCCAGGACCTCTCCTGAGGGCCGTATCCTTCCCAGTCTGCGAGGTACTGGAGTCCCCTTCCGCGTCGACGGGAGCGAAGTAGACGCCGAACCGTGTAGGCTGGACCAACGTCGATGAGTCGTGGAGGAGGCGGAGGAAGACGGGCAGGGACCAAGGGGCTCTCGTAAACTGGCTTCACCCTGAAAACGTGGAATGTGGGGTGGACCCGCATGGACCTTGGGAGCTGGAGCCTAACCGCCGTCGGATTGATGACCCTCTGGATGGGGAAAGGACCCACGAACCTCGGTGCCAGCTTCCTACTCTACGTGCAGAGGCAGATCCCGGGTGGAGAGCCACACTCTCTGGCCGACCCGGTAGACAGGGGCAGGGGTCCGTCGGCGAATGGCCTGCATAGCGTAGCGGCCCACGGAGCGCAGGAGAGTCATCCGAGCCCGGGCCCAAGTCCGTCTGCACCGGCGGACGTAGGCTGCAGCAGAAGGACAAGAAATGTCAGTGTTAACGGTTGGAAACAGGGGAGGCTGATAGCCTTACACGCGCTGGAACGGGGAAAACCTGATCAGGGAGTTGTCGGCATATTCAACCCAGACCAGGAGAGAGGACCATGAAACAGGGTCCCGGGAGGTCATGCAGCGGAGGGCAACCTCCAGCTCCTGGTTTATCCTCTCCGTCTGCCCATTGGTTTGAAGATGAAAACCGGAAGACAGGCTAGAAGTGGCCCCCAACAGCTTGCAGAATTCGGACAAAAAACAGAGGAAAACTGAGGCCCCCTGTCAGACACTACATCCAGGGGAAGGCCGTGGAGGTGAAAAACATACTGCACTAGCAGGTGGGCCCTTTCTTTGGCAGTGGGCAGCTTCGGGAGTGGAGTGAAGTGGGCCATCTTACTGAAGCGGTCTACAATGGTGAGAGTGATGGTGTTCCCGTTGGAGTGGGGCAGTCCTGTCTTTGTCAGAGCAGCCAGTAAGCAACGCGATCATCCTCACCGAGGCGTGGCTTCACAACAACGTCCCGGACAGCGCCGTGCGGACAGAAACCACGCTAGTACAGGTAAATCTCGGGGAGGTGGTGTGTGCATCTACATCAACAACAACTGGTGCACAAACGCTGCAGTCATCACAAGCCACTGCTCGGAAGACATTGAGTTTTTAACCCTCAACTGCCGCCCGTTTTATCTACCACGGGAATTCCCCACCATCAACATCACAGCTGTGTACATACCACCTAGCGCAAATACAAAGGAAGCGCTCTCCACTCTGCACCAGTCTGTGAATATATTATAAAACACACACCCAGACTCGGTCTGCATAATCGCAGGTGATTTTAATCAGGCCAATTTAAAGACAGTACTGCCACTCTTTCACAAGCATGTGAACTTTGCAACAAGGGGGGAGAACACACTCGACCAAGTCTACACAAACATCAGACAGGCTTTCAGAGCAGTTCCCCACCCCCACCTGGGGTCATCAGACCATCTCTCTGTCATGCTTATCCCAGCCTATAGACCTCGATTGACAAGGAGCAAGCCAACTGTAAAGCAGATCAGGGCGTGGCCAGGGAGCCAAAGCAGCTCTTAAGGACTGTTTTTAATGTACTGACTGGTCTGTTTTCAGAGAGGCGGCCACCACAAACTAGCACGTCAATCTCACGGAATACACAGACTCAGTAATTGGATACATAACAAAATGTATTGAAGATGTAACCATCACCAAGAACATCACAATAACAACAAACGAAAAACCCTGGTTCATCAAGGAAGTATGTGCGCTCTTGAGTGCATGCAACACTGCTTTCAAGTCCGGAGACAAGGAGGCTTTCAAGTCAGCCAGGGCCAACCTGAACCGGGGCATGAGAGCAGCCAAGCGTGCCTATGGACAAAAAATCAACTCCCACTTCACAGATACAAAAGACCCCAGACGTCTGTGGCAAGGCATCCAGTCAGTCACGGACTACAAACCAGCCCCCCCACCGTGCGAGGACCACATAGACTTCATCGACTCACTCAACACCTTCGTCAGTCGATTTGAGGAAAACAACACAACCACACCCACAAAAGCCCCTGTCAGCACATACAGCAAAACACTCCAACTGGATCCAGCAGATGTGAGGAGAGCCCTACTCAAGGTGAACCCCAGGAAGGCTGCAGGTCCAGACAACATACCCGGGCGCGTGCTCAGAGACTGTGCAGACTCACTCACTGACGTCCTCACAGACATCTACAACATCTCTCTGAGCCAAGCCGCAATACCAGTAAGCTTCAAAACCACCACCATCGTGCCACTCCCAAAGAAGTCGCCGGTATCATCACTAAACGACTACAGACCCATAGCACTCACTCCCATCATGATGAAGTGCTTTGAAAGACTAGTTAAGGCCCACATCACATCCAACCTCTTCACCACCCTGGACCCATATCAATTTACCTATCGCCCCAAGCGCTCCACTGAGGGCATTGTAGCAATAGCGCTCCACCTCTGCCTGACTCACCTGGAGAAAGCAAACAGTCACGCACGGATGCTGTTTATTGACTTCAGCTCTGCATTCAATACTGTCATCCCCCAACATCTGGTTGACAAGCTGAACAAATTGGGGATAAATACATCACTGTGCAACTGGCTGCTGGACTTTTTCACAAACAGACCATAGACAGTCAGAGTCGGCAAGAACTCCTCAACGACGGCCATCATCAACACAGGGGTGCCTCAAAGATGTGTGCTGTCTCCTCTGCTGTTCACACTGATGACTCACGACTGCTGTGCCAGATTCGAAACAAATCACATCCTAAAATTCGAGGATGACACAACGGTAGCGGGCCTCATCAAGGACGACGATGACACAGCGTACAGAGAGGAGGTACACCAACTCATCAACTGGTGTGAGGAGAACAACCTGCTGCTCAATGTCGACAAAACAAAAGAAATAATTGTTGACTTCAGGTAGAGGAAACCAACACACAGCTCACTCACCATCAACGGCAGTACTGTGGAGTCTGTGAAGAGCACAAAGTTCCTGGGAGTGCACATCTCAGATGACCTCACATGGACAACTAACACCACCTCTCTGGTCAAAAAAGCTCACACAAGACTTCACTTCCTGCGGAGGATGAGAAGAGTGAACCTCCCCACATCTGCACTCATCACCTTCTACAGGGGAGCCATTGAGAGCATCCTGAGCAGCTGCCTCTCTGTCTGGCATGGCAGCTGCCTAGCTGCAGACAGGAAGGCACTACAGAGAGTGGTGAGGACTGCAGAGAGGATCATCAGATCACCACTACTAGCCATTCAGGACCTGTACATCTCACACTTCTCCAAGAGAGCTGTGAACATCATTAAGGACCTCACCCACCCAGCACACAAACTGTTTTCCCTTCTACCATCAGGGAAGTGATACCGCAGCATGCGGTGCCGCACTAGCAGACTGGGAAACAGCTTCTTCCCACTTGCCATCAAGCTAATCAACACTGTAAAATAACCAACATGAACATTTTCAGGGCACTCACGGGCATTACTTTATTCATTGAATCTATTAATCTCACCTGCACCTTACTGACACTGTCAACCTTTTGCACACCATTTTGGTCGTTTTTAACTGCACTGTGTATGTGTGCGTATGTGTGTGTGCATGTGTGTGCATGTGTGTGTGGGTATGTGCGCACATGTGTGTGTATGTATATTATTATAGTACTGGTTGCCGACATTGTATCAACGTCTGTCCATCCACTTTATATTTTTTATATTTTATATTCTTTTTGCACACTTTTCTGGTGGAATGCAATTTCAAGATCTGTGCTAACATTCTGTTACATTGACTGTTGACAAATAAAAGACTTTGAACTTTCAACTTGAACAGTAAGTGCGTTGGGCCCCAGGGTGACAAGCGAATTGGGAGGAGTGTCCCCACTCCAGCACTTCTGACCTCAAGCCTGCAGGGACAAAGAGACGATCGTCAGGGCATGAGCTGGGTCCAGGTTGTCCGGCCGTGGCAGCCCGTACTCTCTCCTCAACATCCCAGATGAGGGAGGCGACCAAACAGGAAGGGGGCAAGATAGTTTCCAGACTCTCAACTGGGTCCTCATCCTTTGCAAACTGCCGAGCAAGGGCATCGGGCTTGGCATTTCTGGAACCAGGGTGATATGACAGAGAGAAATTGAATCTAGCAAAGAACAAGGCCCACCGAGCTTGACGAGAGTTCAGTCTTTTGGCAGAACTGATGTACTCCAGGTTCTTGTGGTCGGTCCAAACCAGGAATGGGAGCTTGGCTCTCTCAAGCCAGTGACACCACTCCTCCAGGGCCAGCTTCACTGCAAGCAGTTCCCCGTTACCGATGTCATAGTTCCTCTCTGCGGGTGACAGTCGTTGAGAAAAAAAAGCACAGGGGTGAAGACCATGAAGTCGCCCCTCATGGTCCAATGTGATCTTTAAGAGAGTAAACGGCGGCTCCCTGGAGCGAGCCCACCCCTCCGCTGCACTCTGCCAACCTGACAGCACATCATGGACTTACGGCTGGGCTCCAATCAGACCCCAGCCTCACGCTCTGCAGCGAACCTGCAGTTCCGCACTGCTCTGCCCGCCCGACAGCACTCATGCCTGGGCTCCAGTTAGCCCAGGCCCGGCTCCCTGGAACTTGCTCGCCGAAACCGGCGCACCAGCTGTACCTGTGTACCCGCACGCCTCCCCCCACCAAGGCCGAAATACATATAGTTGCATCCAAAAGCTACACGTGCCCCTGGTAGTTCATTGTTTTTTGCCCATAGGCGCTACTCACCTGCTGCTCCAATGGGATCTGCCCATGTGCGCTGCTCCCCTGGCGGTCCAATGTTGTCTGTAAGACAGTAACCAGTGGCTCCCTGGGGCTAGCCCGCCCCTCCACTGCACTCTGCCCGCCTGACAGCACATCATGGCAGGGCTCCAAACAGCCCCAGCGCGCCTCCTTGGAGCTACCTCGAACCGCAACCCGAACCCTAACCCTAAGCCTGACCGTAGCCCTAAGCGAACGCAAAGCCAAGGGTTTGGGCGGCGCTCTGCCCGCCTGACAGCAGTCATGCCTGGGCTCCAAACAGCGCCAACACACCTCCCTGGAGATAGCTTGCAGCTCTGCAGCATTCTGCCCAGCTGTCAGAACTCCTTTTCAGGTACCAGACAGTCCCCAGCATGGCTCCCTGGAGCGAGCCCACCTGTCAGCATTGCCCCAGCCAGGCTCCCTGGAGTGAGCCCGCAGCTCGGCAGCGCTCTGCCCAACTGGCGGCACTCGTATCTGGGCTCCAAACAGCCCCAGCGCAACTCCCTGGACCTAGCCCTAACCCGAAGCCTAACCTTAACCATAACCCTAACCCAAGCCCAAACCTAACGCAAAGACAAGGGTTTGGGCGGTGCTGTTGCCGCCTGACAGCACTCATGCCTGGGCTCCAAACAGCGCCAACACACCTCCCTGGAGATAGCTGGCAGCTCTGCAGCATTCTGCCCGACTCTTAGCACTCCTTTTCAGGTACCAGACAGTCCCTAGCATGGCCCCCGGGAGCGAGCCCACCGGTCAGCATTGCCGCAGCCTGGCTCCCTAGAGTGAGCCCGCAGCTCAGCAGCGTTCTGCCCAACTGGCGGGACTCGTATCTGGGCTCCAGACAGCCCTAGCGCACCACCCTGGATCTAGCCCTAACCCGAAGCCTAACCTTAACCATAACCCTAACCCGAGCCCGAACCTAACGCAAAGACAAGGGTTTTCGGCAGCGCTGTGGCCGCCTGACAGCACTCATGCCTGGGCTCCAAACAGCGCAGAAACACACCTCCCTGGAGCTAGCTGGCAGCTCTGCAGCATTCTGCATGGCTCTGAGCACTCCTTGTTGGGCACCAGACAGTCCCCGGAGCGGCTCCCTGGGGCGAGCCCACCTGTCAGCACTGCCCCAGCCCTCCTCCCTGGAGCTAGCCGGCTGCTTACCAGTGCTCTGCCCACCTCTCAGCACTCATGGCTGGGCTCCAATCAGTCGCCAGCGCTTCCCTCTGTCAGTTAGCCCGCTGCTCCACAGCACTCTGCCCGCCTGACAGCACTTATGGCTGGGCTCCAATCAGACCCCAGCCTCACGCTCTGCAGCGAACCTGCAGTTCCGCACTGCTCTGCCCGCCCGACAGCACTCATGCCTGGGCTCCAGTTAGCCCAGGCCCGGCTCCCTGGAACTTGCTCGCCGAAACCGGCGCACCAGCTGTACCTGTGTACCCGCACGCCTCCCCCCACCAAGGCCGAAATACATATAGTTGCATCCAAAAGCTACACGTGCCCCTGGTAGTCCATTGTTTTTTGCCCATAGGCGCTACTCACCTGCTGCTCCAATGGGATCTGCCCATGTGCGCTGCTCCCCTGGCGGTCCAATGTTGTCTGTAAGACAGTAACCAGTGGCTCCCTGGGGCTAGCCCGCCCCTCCACTGCACTCTGCCCGCCTGACAGCACATCATGGCAGGGCTCCAAACAGCCCCAGCGCGCCTCCTTGGAGCTACCTCGAACTGCAACCCAACCATAAGCCTAAGCCTGACCCTAGCCCTAAGCTAACACAAAGCTAAGGGTTCGGGCGGCGCTCTGCCCGCCTGACAGCAATCATGCCTGGTCTCCAAACAGCCCCAACACCCCTCCCTGGAGCTAGCTGGCAGTTCTGCAGCATTCTCCCCGGCTCTTAGCACTCCTTGTCGTGCACCAGACAGTCCCCAGCGCGGTTCTCTGGAGCTTGCCCAACCGTCAGCACAGCCACAGCCCTCCTCCATGGAGCAAGGCAGCAGCTCCGCAGCACTCTTCCCGCCTGATAGCACTCATGACTGGGCACCAATCAACCCCAGCCTGGCTCCCTGGAGCTAGACGGCAGCTCACCAGCGCTCTGCCCGCCTCTCTGCACTCATGGCTGGGCTCCATTCAGCTGCCAGTGCTTCCCTCTGTCAGTTAGCCCGCAGCTCACCAGCACTCTGCCCGCCCGACAGCACTCATAGCTGGGCTCCAGTTTGCCGCGGTCCGGCTCCCTGGAACTTGCATGCTTAACCCGGCGCACCAGCTGAACCATTGCACCCACACATAAACAACACTCCCCCCAAGGCTGAAATACATACAGCTGCACCCAAAAACTACGCATGCCCCTGGCAGTCCAATGCTATCTGCCCATAGGCACTGTTCACCTGCTGCTCCAATGGGATCTGCCCATGTGCGCTGCTCCCCTGGTGGTCCAATGCTATCTGCCCGGAGATGCGTTGCCCCTTGTGGTCCAATGTGGTCTGTAAGAGAGGCACCAGCGGCTCCCTGGAGCTAGCCCGCCCCTCCGCAGCACTCTGCCCGCCTTACAGCACATCATGGCAGGGCTCCAAACAGCCCCAGCGCACCTCCTTGGAGCTACCTGGAACCGCAACCCGAACCCAAGCCCTGACCCTGACCCTAGCCCTAAGCTAACACTGACTCAAGGGTTAGGGCGGCACTCTGCCCGGCTGACAGTACTCGTGGCTGAGCTTCAAACAGCCCCGACCCGGCTCCCTGGAGCTTGCCGGCAGCTCTGCAGCGTTCTGCCCGGCTGTTAGCACTCCTTTTCAGGCACCAGACAGTCCCCAGCATGGCTCCCTGGAGCTTTCCCAGTCGTCAGCACAGCCCCAGCCGTCCTCCATGGAGCAAGCCCGCAGCGCGGCAGCGCTCTGCCCACCTGGCAGCACTTGTGTCTGGGCTCCAAACAGCCTCAACGCACCTTCCTGGAGCTAGCCCTAACCCGAAGCCTCACCCTAACCCTAACCCTAACCCTAGACCGAAGCTAACGCAAAGCCAAGGTTGTCACAGCTGCCGGTCTGCTTCGGCTCTCACCCTCCCCCTACCTGTTCATCTATATCATTTCAGCTGTGCCACGTTCCCTGATCAGCCACACCTGTGGCTCTTATGCCAATCAGCCACACCTGCAGCGTTGATCTGCCTCACCTGCTCCTGGTCAGCTAATTGACACAGCTATTTAAGCTGCAGGCTTACAGGGACTCTTTGCCAGATCGTTGTCGTGTTCATCTTGTCCGTTCATCCCCTGCTCCCAGAACCTTTGCTGTTCCTGTGCGATGCGAGATCCCCCACCTGTGAATTATTACCGTTAGTCTGTGATCGACCCAGCCTGCTGCCGACCTGCCCTTTTGAGCCTGTTCTTCCCCGGATTCCCTGTTAGCATTCTGTCCCCAATACAGACTATTTTAAATTCCCCAACCTGAGGACTCTCGCCTTTGATTATTCACTTCCTGTGAATTTTGTGGATTACCTGTGCTGGATTATTGTGTGACCATTTTATGTTCTTCATCCTGTGCACTGGCTTTTGGTCAGTTTAAATAAACACCTTTAGTTGGCATTCTAAGAGCGTACTCTGCATTTAGGTCCTCTAACCTGAACCGTGACAGTATGATCAGGCCCAAAATAGACCCAGCGGGCATGCCACAGAACTGCTTCCACTGCATCGAGCAACACCTGCAGCAACACAAAGCCCAGGTCTCCGCTTCTGTCCAGTCTCTCTTCGAGATCAAGACGCAGCTGCAGCTGCTAACTGCGGTGGTGGAGCTTCTGGGAGGAGCTCCTTCCTCCTCACAGGCTGCAGGTCCTCTGAACCAGTCTGCGGACAGGACAGCGCTGCCGCACACACCGGTTCCCACGCCAGTTCCCATGCTGGTTTCCACGCTGGTTTCTACGCCAGTTCTGAGGACAGCACTGTCGCCCACGCTGGTTCCCACACCGGATCCCACGCCAGTTCTGAGGACAGCACCATCTTTCACGCCAGTTCTGAGGACAGTGCTTCCGCCCATGCCGGTCCCGAGGGCTGCGCTGTTGCCCACGCCAGCTCTGAGGTCGGAGCTGATACCAATGCCGGTTCTGAAGACAGAGCTGCAGCCCACACCAGCTCCGAGGCCAGAGCCGACGCCCACGCCTGTTCCAAGGTCCCCGGCGACGCCCACGCCTGCTCCGGGGTCCGCACCGACGCCCACGCCTGCTCCAGGGTCAGTGTTGATGCCCATGCCAGTTCCTGGGTCAGCACCAGCCCCCATGCCAGCTCCGAGGTCAGAGATGATGCCTACGCCACTTCCGAGGACAGCGCCGAAGTCCAGGCCAGTTCCCAAACCAGCTCCAAGGACAACGCTGCCCCCCACGCCAGCCCCAACAGCCATGGCCAGGTCTCCCACAGCAAGGGCTGCGACCCCTGAAGCAAGACTGGAGGCTCCTGCAGCCAAGGTGGAAGCCCTTGCAGATAAGCCTCTCATCCCTGTAGGAGCTGAAGGCCCCTCCGAGGTCGGAGCCTCGGTCGTCCCTGCAGGAGTTGAAGGCGTCTCCGAGGCCGGAGCCTTAGCCGTCCCTGCACCAGCTGGCCTAGTTCTCGTCCTTGCACCAGCTGGCACAGACCCTGTCCCTGCCCCAGCTGGCCCTTGTCAGGCTTCCACACCAGCTGGCCCTCTTCCCGTACCAGCACCAGCTTGCTCTAGTTTAGTCCCCACGCCAGCTGGTCCAGTTCCCGTCCCAGCTCCAGCTGGCCCTAGTCCAGTCTCCTCGCCAGCTGGTCCAGTTTCCGTCTCCTCACCTTTTGGCCCTGGTCTGGCCCACTTTCCAGTGGTCCCAGCTCCCTCTCTGCGCCGGCTGTCAATGTTCCTGTCCCTGCGCCGGCTGGTACTGTTCCTGTCCCCTCTCCAGCTGGCTCCACTCCGGACACTGCACCAGCTGGTCCAGTTCGAGTCCCCTCACCAGCTGGCCCAGTCCCTGTCCCTGCACAAGCTGGTCCAGGTCCCTTCTTTGCACCAGCGGGCCCGGTTTCTCCTCCCTGCACCCGCTAGCCTTCCCGCAGAATCAGTGAGTTTGGAGTCCGTCCCTGCTCCTGCCGACCCAGTCCCTGGCCCTGCTCCCTGGGTCTGCACAGATTAATTCTGCCCCAGTCCTCGCACCAGCTGGTTCAGTCCCGATCCCCGCTCCAGCTAGTTCTTCCCCTGGTTCTGCACGAGCTGGCCTCGTCCCAGTCCTCGTCTCGGCTGGACCCGCTCCAGGTCCAACTCCTGCCCCGGAGCTCCGGTCTGAGGTGGTCCCTCCTCCCGACACCCCTCCTCCCACCCTGGATGATGGTCGGGGGGGCCGACCCGAAGGCCCAGTTAGGGCGCCAGGAGACGCCATTGGCGGGGGGTACTGTTAGGGTCTGGCTCGCTGGCCCCCTCCCGTGTGTTGTGTGTTCCCTTTGTTATCCCCGAGAGGGGGCTGTTCCACCTTTTCTCCAGCAGTGAGCTCGCACCTGTGGCTGATCAGCTAATGAGTGGCTGATTAAAGGATGCTGGCAGCCGGTGCTCACTGCTGGATCGTTTTGCCCCGTTTGCTTCGTTTGGTTTGGTTGTTGTAGTGTTTGTCCAAATTCTGGATGAAGTTGCTCTTGTGTCCCTGCCTCACCTGCCGTGCGCTGCCTGAGCAAACCTCCTCGTTTCCCTGTGGGTCTTGGATTCCGACTCAGTGTAAGTAACCCGTTTTCCCCAAGACGCCACATTCTCCCAGAGAGGAGCTCATACGTTCAGGCTCCCGGACATTCCGCTGAGGAACCTCACCAAGAGCTTAGGACTTTTTGGACTTCCGTGTCGATCTGTTTTTTCCTCCTGTTGGAGCGCTCTCTGTTTTCCTTTTTTGTACACCCAATAGAAGGGTTATTTTGCTTTGAACCACCTGTTCCTTGTCTGCTTTTGGGTCCTTTAACAAACACCCCGCTCCCTAACATAACGATCCAGCCTGCTGCTGACCTGCCCTTTTGAGCCTGTTCTTCCCCGGATTCCCTGTCAGCAATCTGTCCCCGATACAGACTATTTGGATTTCCCCAACCTGAGGACTCTCGCCTTTGATTATTCACTTCCTGTGAATTTTGTGGATTACCTGTGACGGATTATTGTGTGAGCATTTTACGTTCTTCATCCTGTGCACTGGTTTTTGTTCAGTTAAATAAACACCTTTAGTTGGCATTCTAAGAGTGTGCTCTGCATTTGGGTCCTCTATCCTGAACCGTGTCAAAGGTGTCCGGGCGGCGCTCTGCCCGCCTGACAGCACTCATGCCTGGGCTCCAGTAAGCCCCCAGCCTGGCTCTCTGGAGCTAGCCTGCAGCTCCACACTTCTCTGCCCGCCCGGCAGCACTTATGGCTGGGCTCCAGTTCACCCCGGCCCGGCTCCCTGGCACTTGCCCGCCTAAGCCGGCGCACCAGCCGCACCTGTGCACCCGCACTTAAACAACTCCCCCCCCACCCCCCAAAGCCTAAATACATACAGCTGCACCCAAAAACTGCGCGTGCCCCTGGTGGTCCAATGTTATCTGCCCATAGGCAATACTCACCTGCTGCTCCAATGGGATCTGCCCATGTGCACTGCATTTGTGTGAGAGGCTGCTGAGCTGCACGGTTTGAGGCAGCTTGTTGACGTTCTTCGGTAACATGCCTGTCTACGAGTGTAGTTAAACATTGTGACCATTGGACCCACGGTGCACCAGGAATCATAGGATTATCACACATTTGTTGTGTTACAGAGGCAGGAAGGCCTGCAATTAGTTTGTACTTCAGCACTGCCATCATGGGTGTACCATCTCTCGGCGTCTCTCCAGTGATGCCAATCCATTTGTCTTTTCCGGTGTGTATCCACTCTTCTGGGGTCACTCCCTCCTCACTTCTCCATGGATGAGAAAAGGATGCAAGTGCTGCAGAGCTCACAAGAAACAAGGCTTGCATAGTATCAAAAATAGCATTAATCTGTTCTGTTGTAGGAGTAGCGCCTGCTATCTCATTTGCCTGGACTTGTAATTCAATCTGTCCTAATGTGTGGTGGCCAGCGCATGCTGTTATGATGGCTCGCAAGTCACCCTTTGCCAGAACTGTGTCCTGGGGGTGGTTTTCTAAAACCTGTATCCGGTGACTGGCTACATTGGGCAGTGTGGGCAGCTCATTTCTTAACCCTGTGATGTCTCTCAATTGCCATGGTGTGTAAGTGGAGTTAGTAGCTCCTAGGGGGTATTAATGTACTGGGCCTGTATTGTCTGCCTGCGCACGCGAGTGCGTGTAGGGCACGGACCTGAAGATCGCATTCCCTGGTGTAGGATAGACAGAGGTGGCACTCCCCGGAGTGGAGCTCGGAAAAGATACCTCCGGCTCCTCACGTGGGGGTACTGTTGAAAACGCCAAGGACAAGGCGGTGGATGGCGATGATGGGAACGGAATGGATGGCGTGCGGTGTGTGTGTGTGTGTGTGTGAGTGAAGGAGACAAAAAAGAGGCCCCGTGAGGGAAGGCTTGTGTGAAGGAGGTGGATGGCGGTGATGGGAACGGAATGGATGGCACATGCACGTAGGAGGCGGAAGAGAGGCCTATTGAGGGACAGCTTGTACGGTTTGGGAGGTGGGTGGCGACGATAAGATCGGAGCAGGTGTGCGATGCGCGTACGTGTGAGAGGGAGGCAGAGGGGGGCCTCCTTGTGAGAAGGCTTGTACATACAAGCGCTTCATCTGCTCCTCCATCTCGGTCACGCGCTTTGCAAGGTCTGATGCAGGTTGTTGCAACGCTGCCGCCATTTGCTTTTGTCGTGCCACCCAAACATCCTCCTCAGATGTGTGTGTTTGTTTGAGAGCGAATGGGTTTGACACAGAGAGGTCAGCGGTGGGGGGCTGAAGCAAACACTTGGGTCCGAGCTTTCTGGCCCTCAGTCACTCCCTGAGTCCCTTCAAAGTCCAAATCTTCACCTGGATAATGAACTGTGCCTCCCATGGTTACTAGGTATGAGGATGCGGGGGGTTGGGGGCAATACGCGGGGGGAGAATCTATTCCTTTCAGCCTCTGTGATTTTTCTTTTTGTATCTGAGCATATTTTCACCATTTATTTGCCACGCGCAGTCAGACATACATCTCTTAATGTTTCTGCCATATACTTGGCCTTGTCTGCCCTTTCCACCCTACTTTTCCATTTTCCTTTTTCAACACTCCTGCCATCTTCGCAGCACTCTCTGCCTCGTCCTTGACATTCCTTTGTTCAACAATAATCTGTAACAGCTGCGCCATCAATTCATCTTCACTCAACCCTTGAAGTCTCACTTCGAACTCCTTCAAAAATTCTGTTTGTTGCTCGATCATGTCTGCCTTATCTGCATCTGGCGTCCGATCCAATTGACGCCCCAACAAGATCTCTAACGGTGTTGATTTATTGGGTGTAGACACTTTGAACTTTTCAGCCAATTTTTAGATATGTTGGTACCAACACAAAATGGTTTTTTTGTTTGTTTGTTTTGTTTTGTGTTTTTCTTTTTCTCTGTTTTAAATTGTTTTTTTGTTTTGTTTTTGGTTTTTTCATGATAAAAGTGCACTCCTCAACACCTCACCTCTCTGGCTGGAAAACTACGGCTTCACGCCAACGGCAATTAACAACCGTGATTCCCGTCCAAGTCAGCAACTTCTAACTTGCTTTGGGGTAGCGGCAATCAGAAAGCCTGATGCCTCACAAGCCTACAACAATGACCTGTTTCACGCCAACGGCAATCAACAACTTTGATTTCCGTCAAAGCCAGCAACTTCTGACTTGCTTTGGGATAACGGTCATCAGTAAGCCTGATGCCTCCCAGGTCAGACACAGTAGCCTGCTTCGGGCCAATGCCGAGAAGTGAATACTCGCTTGCGTCACAGATTGGAAACTCTCTACTTTTGAAATGTAATGCAGTTCCCACACTCCACCACAAAACACACTTTTCAATAAAACAGGCAGTGCTTACCTTTTTCAATTTACCGGCAATCTAGGATTTGTGGCGAAGTGGAGGGTCCGCCAATTCAACTCGGATGTCCCTTTGTGTCAAATATGTTGCAAATTCAGTTCTGGTGTAGAGATGAAAGAGTGTCCAAATCTACGAAACAAGATTTATTACACGGCCGTGGGCTTTCAACCACACTGTAACAGCTCTCTGCCCCTCCTGGGGCAGAGAAGATACGAGGAAGGCACTTGTTCTTCCACGTACAGACATTTTGTATATCGACCCTGCCCAGTAGGCGTGTCATAATAGTTGCATATGTTCCTGTGATATACTGTATACCTCAAAGCACGTGATACATGAAAACAAACCTTATATGGTCACACAGGATATCATGGTTGCAAAGCACAGTAAATGTAATCTACGATGTGATTATTTGATATAAAACTAAGAGAATATTTACTACAGTCCCGGGAGCTAGCCCAAAGCTGTCATTCTGCATTTTGCACGCCCGACAGCACCCTTCCTGTGGGGCACGAGGGGAGCCCCAGCCTGGGTCTCCAGACCTAGCCAGGCGCTAGCCCGGGCTCTGCTCGCCCGAGAGCTCCCTTCCTGGGGGCATCTGGCTGGCTCCAGCCAGGGTCTCCGGATCTAGCCCCCAGCTGCCAGGCTGCACTTAACCCGGCTGAAGGAGCCCCAGCCAGGGTCTCCGGATCTAGCCCTCAGCTGCCAGGCTGCACTTAACCTGGCTGAAGGAGCCCCAGCCCAGGTCTCCGGAACTAGCCCCCAGCTGCCAGGCTGAACTTTGCCAGCCCGACAGCACCCTTCCTGGTGGCACCAGGGGAGCTTCACCCTGGGTCTCCAGAGCTAGCCAGGCACTAGCCTGGGCCCTGCCCGCCCGGCAGCACCCTTCCTGGGGGCACCAGGGGGGCCCCAGCCTGGGTCCCCGGACCTAGCCAGGCGCTAGCCCGGGCTCTGCTCGCCCAAGAGCTCCCTTCCTGGGGGCACCCGGCTGGCTCCAGCCAGGTTCTCCGGATCTAGCCCCCAGCTGCCAGGCTGCACTTAACCCGGCTGAAGGAGCCCCAGCCAGGGTCTCCGGATCTAGCCCCCAGCTGCCAGGCTGCACTTAACCCGGCTGAAGGAGCCCCAGCCCAGGTCTCCGGAACTAGCCCCCAGCTGCCAGGCTGAATTTTGCCCGTCCGACAGCACCCTTCCTGGTGGCACCAGGGGAGCTTCACCCTGGGTCTCCAGAGCTAGCCAGGCACTATCCTGGGCCCTGCTCGCCCGACAGCACCCTTCCTGGGGGCATCAGGGGAGCCCCAGCCTGGGTCCCCGGACCTTGCCAGGCACTAGCCTGGGCTCTGCTCGCCCAAGAGCTCCCTTCCTGGGGGCACCCGGCTGGCTCCAGCCAGGTTCTCTGGATCTAGCCTCCAGCTGCCAGGCTGCACTTAGCCTGGCTGAGGGAGCCCCAGCCCGGGTCTCCGGAGCTAGTCCCCAGCTGCCAGGCTGCACTTTGCCCGCCCGACAGCACCCTTCATGGGGGGCATGAAGGGAGCCCCAGCCTGGGTCCCTGGAGCTAGCCAGTTGCTAGTCTGGGCTCTGCTCGCCCGAGAGCTCCCTTCCTGGGGGCACCGGGCAGGCTCCAGCCAAGTTCTCCAGAACTAGCCCCCAGCTGCCAGGCACTTTGCACGCCCAGCCGCACCTTTCCTTGGGGGCACGAGGAGAGCTTCAGCCTTGGTCCCCGGAGCCAACCCCCAGCTGCCAGGCACTTTGCACGCCCGGCAACACCCTTCCTGGGGTCACCAGGGATCCCCAGCCTGAGTCCAGATTGTTTTCCAGCTGTATGTATTCATTCTGTGCAGGCCTTAGAAATCTGTAAGACCTCGACTTGTTTACAGACATTCCAGAGCTGTGTGCAGGGTGTTCCATTCCTCCTGATGTCTGGATATGCTATGGGCTCTATACCATATATGGTTGAGCTCTTCTCCTTTCTCCCTTTCAACAACAACTAGACCCTATATCATGTATAGTTGGAGTTTAGAGAAGAATGTCTATACCAGGGGTGGCCAACCCAGTCCTACGAGAGCCTCAATCCAGCAGGTTTTCCATCCTACCGGCTAGACAACAGTTTTCCCCTGGAGCCACCAGATAGACAACTGCTGTCACCAAGGTAACGACTTCCAGGTGAAACCTATTGTCTACCCAGTAGGATGGAAAACCTGCTGGATTGAGGCTCTTGTAGGACTGGGTTGGCCACCCCTGGTCTATACCATATATAGGCTTGAGTTCAGAAAGGAATGTGTTTACTCAGTGGTATATAAGGTCACCACTGGAGTAAGCTGGGAGTAGATCAACATCATCAGGACCACGAGACCTCCCGCGGGCAGACTGCAGTGCCCGGTTTGACCCAATTTGTTCTCTCCAAATAAACACTTATTCAAACCAAGTCGGTGTCTGTGAAGATTCCTTCCTCATCAACACATCTCGGCCGTCAGCAGAAGAAATTCACCACACACTTGGCGTCACGAACAGGATCGGTTGTGGCTGTCTTCTTCTCCATCCACTTCCTTGGACCAACTCCCGCTCCCTGTGCTGAGTAAGTACTCTGGAGAAGTAACTTGACAGCCACGCAGGTGGGGCAGTTTCCGCGTCTGGGCGAACTGTTCCGGTAGATATCCGGCTTCGTTGCTCGGTTGTACCATTGTACCCGTGTGGCTAAAGCTCACGCGTCAAGGTGAGCTTTATTAGTTCTGTTGGTTAACGTTAATTTGTTTCCGACGGCTTTTCCGAGTCGAGCTACGTGTCACAACGAGCTAACTCGGTTGAGTTACTGCTAGCGTTAGCGTGATTAAGGCTAACGTGTCGGGACGAGTCTGATCTGCTAATTGTCGAGGCTTATCTCCCCTTTCCAACAATATGTCGACGACTGTGACCCCCGCCAAAGGGTCGGAACCGAAGACAAAGGAGGTTGTATCCCACCCGTGTCCCACGTCATGTGGTTCAACCATTTCGGGCAGGGACCCTCACCCGATGTGCATAGCGTGCATGGGCTAGCCGACCCGCAATGGTGTCCTCACTGTGCTTCAGTGCCGGAAACGATTCTGGAAAGGAGATTGAGAGTAGCATTGGCTAACAGTCAGGATCCCTGCCTGACAGCCTCTGCTCCTAAGCCCGACGTCCATCAGGCGCGAGCTTCTATAAGCTGGGCGGACATGATGGACACTGAATCCCCAGTTATGCCCCCGCTGTTCGACGAACTGGATCATGGGGAGCTGGGCGACGAGGACGCAGAGGGCGACGCTGTCGCTACCTCTGACTTCTTCGACATGGTGGAGATGGCGGAGGAAGAGGATGACTCCACATCCCCCCCCCCAGCAGTCTAGACCATCTAGCGCTACTGATGTTGCTCCACCAATGGACAGCAATCTCTGCGAGGTCTGCAAAAGGGCTGCAGCCAAACTAGAATCCCATGGCCAGCATCCCAGGGTTCTGAAGGTCTGGAAAGGGACCTGTATGACGGTAAAAGGCTCCCGCCAGCTCGGCCTGCAACTAAACAGCTGTTGCCAGCAGTGCCTGCATGTATGAAGGAGATGAGTTGTTACTGGCCCAGTCCTTTTAAAAGCAAGCTTCCAACCAAAGGCTGTTAAAGCTGGAGGTTCATGGGATAAGTGAGCTGGGGCTGGCCGAACCCCCAGCTGTGGAGCCTTCAGTGGCATACCATCTTCATCCCAATCGCAGGTCTGTCTCTGCTTCTTCCAGCATTTCTCTCCCTAGTAAGTCTGGTTGCATCACAGCATCTGTTCACCAGAGGATGTATAAGTATGCTGCGCAGTCAGTGTGCTCTCTCAATGCTGTCACACTGCTATCTGCGTATCAGGCGGAGATACTGGAAGAAATGGGTCACCAGCTGGACTCACAGACTCCCAACCCTCTACTTTGGGATGAGGTTTGTGTGGTGAATGACCTTCTGCTACACTGTAACGAATTTCTGTAAATTTACGGTGAATTTACAACAGTATCTTACTGTTTTCTATAATAATTGTAAAATACTGTTAAATATTCGTCTACAGCATGTAAATTAACAGTTTAATCAGTCAGTTAACAATGACAGTAGATAACTGTAATTTAACAGCATAAAACTATGGATTGCTGTAAATTTCCGATGTTAGAAGAGTATCTTATTGTTTTTTTTAAATTGTAAAATACTGTTAAATATTCATCCCCACATGTAAATTAACAGTTAAGAATAACAAACTATAATTTAACAGTATAAAACAGTATTTTCTGAAATGCGGTGGAGATAGGCACCACCTTTCAGCAGTCCATGTAGATTTCGACCAAAGAGGTAACGTTGTTTTTATCTCCAAAAATTGTCAGTGTCCAGTATTGTTTTACCTGCATGATTATTAAACAGTTGACATTATAAATAATAGCCTATTTCATTAGGTCTTTTTCACCTGATCAGACTGCTAAAATTGGCAAAGCAAGCTCCGTAACTTAGCAAGCTTGAACTCAGTTAGCTAACGTTAGCAATCTGGTGTTGTTTCTGACCTTTGTAAGGTGTGTTAGCATCTTATCACTTACTCATTTAATTTAATTTAAAAGTTCTTACAAATATATGCCAGCCTATTGACAGTACATCAGATTTTCAGCCTTTCATGAAATAGTTCTGTAAATAAGGTAACGTTAGGGTATCCTTAGACTCAATTGAAGCCAGCTAAGAAATAGACAGTAAAGGTAATTATCTCAAAGATCTGCATTTCATTCTCTGTAGTGGCACCTGTGGTGATAAACTGTAATTTTGGACCTCACTCGAGTGCGTTAGATCTGTATACCTTGTTTTGCAGACCGACTGCTGAGTGCGGTAGAACTGTTCTTAATTTATACATCCATGGGTAACATTAAAACGCACTACCTGCGCGCAGTCTTTGAAAATTTCCTGGGAAAATCATCACTAATACCCTGTTCATATGAATAGGCTTCTTGTCACAAATGCAACGGCTTTCACTTCTTTGTCACCCCATTCAGCGAAAGACAATGACTAAACTGGCATTTATTTAAATGAACGTGTCACGGGTGTGGAAGGAAGGATCCACGAGCAACACAACAGCACGTAAAACAGACTTTAATTCCCCTCGCGGGCAGACACAGGTTTAGGCAGTCCCAAGAACGGGGGCAGTGAACGAACGAACAGACAGGGCAGAGCAGAGACAGGCAGACGAAACATATGAGAGACGATCCGACAAAGAGTCACTCAAAGTCCGAGGTTTATATATACTGGGGGTGATTGACAAACAAGCTGCCGGTGCGGCGGATCAGTGGGCGTAGCACCGGTGTCGGAAAGCGGGAAACCACCGGAGGCTGGCCGGTGACAGGGGTGAGTATCGGTTGGCTGAAGCAGCAGGCGCGGCCGGTAAGGGGACGTGTTGTTGTGGTCGGATGCAGGTGCGGCGAAGAGAAGTGGGAGGCACCGGCGGCAGAACGGGGGGCCGTGACAGAACCCCCCCTCAAGGGACGGCTCCTGACGTCCCAAAAACGAGTGGGCACACCCAACGAGACAAGACAAAAAAACCCTCCCCCCCAAAAAAACAAAACTGGAACCTTTGTGAAAGGGAGGTCCCCATCCCTCCTGGCCAAGGCTCCGCCTCCTTCTCCGCAACAGATGGGGGCGAATCAGATGTAGAGCTGAATACCACGGGCCGCCACCAATGAGTCGTGGGGAAGATTGGGGAGGGCGGGCTGGGGCCGACAATCTCCTCTGGAGCTGGAGCCTCCTCTTCTCCCACTGGCTTGAACCCCTCCACTGGCCTCCCGGAGCAGACCCAACCCCTGCAGCTGCTGACTCTGCAGGGACTGGTGCAGATGTCACTGGTACGGCAGCAGATCTAGCTGGTGCAGGAGCAGACCTGGCTGGGCCAGGAGCATGGACTGGTTTGACTGGAACGGGGGCAGGCTTGGCTGAAGCGGAAGCAGACTTGGTTGGAGTGGGAGCAGGAGCAGACTTAGCTGAGGCAAGAGCAAGAGCAGCAACAGAGGCAAACTTAGTTAAAGCAGGAGCACTCCTCACTGGGGCAGAAGCAGACTTGGCAGGGGCTGAAGCAGGAGTGATGGGGGTAGGAACAGACCCAGCCTGGGCAGGAGTGGGAACGGGAGTGGATCCAACTAGTGCGGGAACAGGGACAGAACCAGCTGGTGCAGAAACAGGAACAGAGCCAGCTGGAACAGGGACAGGAACTGAACTTGTTGAAGCAGGGGCAGGATCAGCTGGCACCCGAAGAGGAACAGGACCAGCTGGTGAAGGGACAGGAACAGAAGCAGGAGCAGGACCGGCTGATACAGGGACTGGAGCAGGGCAAGCTGGTGCAGGGTCAGGGGCAGAAACAGCTGGAGCACGAACAGGAACAGAACCAGCTGGAACAGAGGCAGGGCCAGATAAAGCAGGGATCGGGACTGAGCCAGCTGGTGCGAGGACTAGGGTGGAATCAGCCTGTGCAGACTCAGGGGGTGAACCAGCTGGAGCAGGGACAGGAACTGGACCCGCAGGAGGGGGGACAGACACTGGACTCGCTGGAGCTGCGAGAAGGCCAGCTGGTGGAGGGATGAGAACCGGGCTCATTGGTGCAGAGAAGGGAGCTGGACCAGCTAATGAAGGCACAGGAACGGAACCGGCTGGAGCAGGAACCGGAGCAGTACCAGCTGGAGCAAGAACAGGGCCAGAACCAGCTGGAACAGGGGCAGGAACAGAACTGGCTGGAACAGGGGCAGGAACAGAACCGGCTGGAACAGGGGCAGGAACAGAACCGGCTGGAGCGGGACCAGGAACAGAACCGTCTGGAGCGGGACCAGGAACAGAACCGGCTGGAGCAGGACCAGGAACAGCACTTGAAGCAGGAGCAAGGCCGGCTGATGCGGGGACAGGAGCAGGGCCAGCTGGTGCAAGGACGGGAACCGAGCCAGCTGGTACAGGAACCGGAACAGGACCCGCTGGTGCGGGGGCAGGAGCAGGGCCAGCTGGTGAAGGGAAAAGAACAGGACCAGCTGGTGAAGGGAAAGGAACAGGACCAGCTGGTGCAGGGACAGGAGCAGGACCAGCTGGTAAAGGAACCGGAACAGAACCAGCTGGTGCAGGGACCGGAACAGAACCAGCTGGAGCAGGAACAGGAGCAGAACCAGCTGATTCAGGGACAGGAACAGAGCCAACTGGAACATGAGCAGGGGCAGCAGACCCTGCCGCCAGGAACAGGGGGCTCGATGCCAGCGCTGTCCTCGGGACTGGCACGGGAACCGGCGTGGACATTGGTGCTGCGGGCGGAGCTGGCTTGACCAACAGTGCGGCTGCAGGGGCCGATACTGGTGCTGGATCAGATGCTGCAGGCTGTGATGGACGCAGCAGTGGCAACAACTCACACATCCAGCTGCTCACACTCCCGGGCAGAGAGCTCAGCTGCCTGTGCCTGTAGGCCCTGGCGAAGCGGTGGCGATGTATCTCCTCGGGGGTTTCGGAGGTGCTCCCGCCCAGATCCCTGCGAGGCTCCGGTCCCACGAACTGGGCTGCTGCTGGCGACGCAGAAACGGGGACAGCAGAAACAAGAGCAGAAGCTACCATGGGCTCGGCGGCGACAGCGTCCGCGACAGACTGCTGCCGGTGCCCAGGCAAGATAACCAGCGTCTGTCCGCGGACGTCGGAAACCCGCTGGGTGTCAGTTACCTCGGACGCTATCCGCTGAAGAGTTTCCTCCATCCGAGTCAGCCTGGCCGTAAAGTCGTGTGCTGGATCCATTTCTGGTCGGATCATACTGTCACGGGTGTCGAAGGAAGGATCCACGAGCAACACAACAGCACGTAAAACAGACTTTAATTCCCCTCGCGGGCAGACACAGGTTTAGGCATTCCCAAGAACGGGGGCAGTGAACGAACGAACAGACAGGGCAGAGCAGAGACAGGCAGACGAAACATATGAGAGACGATCCGACAAAGAGTCACTCAAAGTCCGAGGTTTATATATACTGGGGGTGATTGACAAACAAGCTGCCGGTGCGGCGGATCAGTGGGCGTAGCACCGGTGTCGGAAAGCGGGAAACCACCGGAGGCTGGCCGGTGACAGGGGTGAGTATCGGTTGGCTGAAGCAGCAGGCGCGGCCGGTAAGGGGACGTGTCGTTGTGGTCGGATGCAGGTGCGGCGAAGAGAAGTGGGAGGCACCGGCGGCAGACCGGGGGGCCGTGACAGAACGTGTTATTACAGTTAATTGCCAATTACAGTGTGAAGATTAACTTGTGTATATTGTGCTATTATAGAGCTGACTGTACAACCAAAAACGGGAAGGAACGGGAGGATCATCAAAAGGGAGTGAGGACCTGGGCTCACCGGTATTTAATCAGATGTAAAAGTGTGGTGTGTTGGTGTGTTCTTCTCAGAAGCAACGCCTCTCTTTCTCATTCAGTTTAGAAACTGAAAACAAATCAGCTTCTTTAACCTCACGTTAATCAGTTCATCACATACTATAGGCAAATCTGTTCATTTAAACTGTATAATATTGTCATATTGGCAAAGTATTTCTAAATGCCAGAAGATTTCCTTTTAACACACTGAACCTGAAAATACATATTTGTTCTCAAAGACAGACATTTAACGATAGCAAGATGATCTCGTGTGGCATGTGTGCTAAGACTTGCACTGATATCTTAACATATGTGAGGCACATGCGAACCCATAGTTGCATACCCAATGCGTCTTTTAAGTGTGTTTTTCCTGGATGTCATAGAACTTTCCAAAATTTCAGAACATTTAAATCTCACAGCTACCGCCACTGTCGTGGCCAGTCTACTTCTACACTGTGTATTGTCATTGATTTAACTTGTCATGTCGGCTTGTGCAGCACTAAATGTGAGAATACTCAGAGCTTTTACTCGCACTTGAGAGTGCATTTAAGAGAGGGGAAAGTGACAAAAGATTTAAAGTCCAGTCTTCATTCTCATCACATATTTCACAGAAACATAAAAAGTCATCAGAAAAGGGTTTGATGGACTACATTGTGAATCCGTCCAGTTCTCGAGATACTGGTGGAGATAGTGA
>BJFM01002403.1:44429-61935 GCA_016586285.1 Arothron firmamentum | reverse complement strand
GGGGGGGGGGGGGGGCTCAACGCCAGCCTGCTGCCTTCAGTGCAGAGCCGGAACAAGGCAACAGAACCCCCGCTGTCACCGCCGCACGCCTCCAGGGACGGAGTCTGCGAGGACGGGCTCAGCCATGCGAGGCTCAGCCTGATCCGATGGTCCTGCTGTGTTGTCACTGAGTCTCCAGCGTGTGATCATGTGATTCCTGTGGCTGCGTGTCCAATCGCAGCCCGGCGGCGGCGGCGGTTATCCAGCCGTCATCTGTGATCTCTGCGGTGGAACTGTTGGGCCTGATTCTGCTGCTGCTCCTCTTAAAGAGGCCAGTTCAGTCAGCAGACTCATCAGACGTCTGTGACACCACAACCATCTGGAGGTGGAGGTGAGCACCTCCACCTCCTGAGGGCTGGAGGTGGTGGAGGGCTGAATCCTCCTGAGTTGGATTCCGCAGGAATAAAAGCTGATTTGTCTTTTTTTCCTCTTCTCTTTGGATCGTGTTTTCGGGCCGTTTGGACGTCTTTCACTGACTCACCTGAGCAGAGGTTAAACAGCCCCACCTGTGGGCGGAGCCATCTGCAGCGATGGGGGAGCCGTCATGTGACGACGTCATTCATGGCCACTGTTTTTGTTCTTGGTGTTTTTCTTTGAAAGCAGCCGTGTGTTTATCGGTGTCACCATGTGACAGCTGCTAAAATGGTCTTTTTTGAAATTCTCCAGGAGTAATGCTTTTTTAAACTGGGCTTAAACCCGCTAACAGGTTTTAAAATGCCTCCTGCCATCAGTCAAGTCCAGCAAAACACCAGAGGAGTTTCTGCTTTAATTCTGACTGACGTTAAAGGGGTTTAACGCCGGGGCTTAAATGGCGGCGGCGCGCTGGTTGTAGCCGTGTAAATGCTGCCATTAGCGTCTCCTCACAGGAGCTCCAGTTTGAGAGGCTGACGCGGGAGCTGGAGGAGGAGCGCCAGATCGTGGCCAGCCAGCTGGAGAGGTGCATGCTGGGAGCGGAGTCTCCTGCAGGAGACAGCAGCAGGTAGATTCATGAAGTCTCTCTGAGGTTCAACGCTAGCATGGCCTGCTAACGGCAGCAACAGAAGCTAGCCGATGTAGGATCTTTGCTTCGTGTAATGTTCTTGTTCACTTGGGACGTCTTAATGGTCTGAATGGATGTGAAATGTTTAGCTTATTCATTTCCCTCTTCCTCGCCTTCTCCTCCTCATCCTCTCCGCTGAAGCTCCTCTCAGAAGTCATTCGCATGGAGATCTGCAGGTATATTTTCTCACTTTAAACCCTGAAATGCTACACTTGAATATAAAACATCAGAAATCCACTTCAGCCAGCGGCCATCTTGCTGGTGCAGAACCAGCAGCTGTTTCTGACGGCGCGACTTCAAAATGCTGCTTGGCGCAGACGCGCTCACGCTGCGTGGCTGCCCGTCACTGTGTTTTCTGATCCCGCTTCAGGTGGAGACTTTCAGGGCGGAGCCACGGAGGCGTCGGGCTGTCCCGGCCGTCAGCTGGAGGGGGAGGACGGACTCTACCTGCCCGAGGCGGACTGCGCCTCCCTGCATGACAGTGAGGGTCTGTTCCACGTCTGTGTTCAGTGTGCAGAACCTTCCAGCACAAATATCCCAGCATGCTCTCTGCTCCTCGGCTGCAGGAAAGTAGGCGTCTTTACTGGAGCAGGAGCATCCAGTCTGAACGCAGACGTGCATGTCACCATGTGCACGTCTGACAAGATGAACATAGGGTCAAAGAAATGCTAAATCAAGGCAGGGGCTTGGATGTGTTGGGACCTCAGAGATGTTTAAAGTCTCTCTCCCGTCAGGCTCTGGGGGACACTCGGCACACGTGACCTCGTACTCCGACAGCGGTTACCAGGACAGCAGCGTGAGTCACTATAGCAACCACAACGTGGTGCGCACAGAACCCCGGTCCTCCCTGTCGAGGAGCCCACGAGCCGAGGGCCAAACGTCCGGGCAGGTGAGCCTGCTGGTAGGACGCATGCTGGTAAAATTAGCTTTCTGAACATCAAACTTCCCATTTTCCCTGTGGATGGAAGTCCAACCCCCCCCTGAGCTTCTGCTCCTCGAGGGCCAGTTCGCCCAACATCCAACCTGTCTTCGTCCCCAGGTGTCCAGTCGGATGTTGCGTCGGATGACGTCCATCCCGTCCAGCAGTCAGTCACCCGGCTGCGGCACCGTCTCGCCGTCCCGGATCTCCCTGCGAACGTCTCAGGGCAGCACCTACGACTCGCCCATCCTCTCCGAGCCCAAACCGCTCGCTGCCGTGTTCCCCGGCACCAGCATGCCGCCGTCCTGCCCCTCGCCGCTGTCCCCGGCCGATGGCCTCCAGGCCCTGGACAGAGGAGGGAGTGGCCGTCTGGGCTCCACCCTCTCGCTGGTGGAGGGGCGGGGCTTGATGGCTTCCCCGCTGCGTTCCGGAATGACGGCCGTTCCGCAACACTTTGGAACCACGCTGCCCCGGCAGAGCCAGCCGCTGGTGTACGGAACCGACCCCTACGGACTCTACCAAAAGAGCGCTCTGCCCCGCCCCGACAGCCTGATAGGTCAGTCACATGACCCAGTCTGCTGAGATCAGCTCGTTGATATTTCAGGTTAAAAAAATATGGTGGAATAAGTCTGGCGTGAAAACAAATGATATCAGAAACAGGCAGCGCTAGCTGCATGAAACTTCATCTCTGCAGCAGGACGTGGACACGTCCCATCATGCTCTCTGTTACTCCCATAAGCCCCTCCCACTGACCCACATTCTGTAGTTTTTCATCATAAAACCCCTCTAGAGAGTCAGCTTGTGATTATCTGTTGTTGCCACTCCAAGGCTTCATGATGGCTGTGTGTGTGTGTGTGTGTGTGTGTGTGTGTGTGTGTGTGTGTGTGTGTGTGTGTGTGTGTGTGTGTGTGTGTGTGTGTGTGTGTGTGTGTGTGTGTAAAGATGCAGAGGGGTAAAACAGCCTCTGGTTCCGCCGTTAAGCGGTGCTGCTAAGTGCTTCCTGGTTTAAGCATCATTGTTGTCCCAGAAGTAAAAGCAGGAGACATTTTTTTGTTTTTCAGCTATTAGGATTAAATGTTAGCTGAAATCATTTTTGGCTGTTTAGATGCTTAAACAGAAGCGCCGGAGAGACGACTACAGGGAAATGTTTGCAGGTGATAATAAGATGCTAACGGTGCTCATGCTAACAGTTGATTCCAAATAAATTCAGGCCAGGAAGGAAACTGTTCTTCTTCTGGTGTTTTGTGGAGACTGCAGCACAGACGCAGCACAGACGCAGGACAGAACAGCTGAATTCTGGGTCACAGCGCCGGGACGTTCATGATGGGGAGTGAAGAAGGTTGTGTTTTGCACCCGCAGGCCTTCACAGCTCGTACGGCGCTCAGGCGGGGCAGATGGATCCCGAGCTGAGGGCGCCATTGTCTCCAGACTGTCACATGACTCCTGTTTTCGATGAGCGAACCTTCCACAGCCCCGTTTACCACAGTCCTGTCCACGAGGCCCAGGGCACCCTCTACAGGAGCAGCGCCGGTACTGCAACACACCACCCTCACACTTCACAGAGCAGGGAAACAACATTTTTCAACTCTAACTCTTTTCTGCTGATTGCCTTAATTTTAAGATCATTACCTTGTTGATTTTAATTCCATTTCTCTGCCTTCCTGCTCTCTTTTCTTCCCCCCAGGCGTGGGGACCCTCCCTCGAACCTCCAGCCACTGCGGCACTCTGCCGTACCAAAGAAGCAGCTACGGGATGGCTAGCACGGGGCTGTACATGGACTCCTACAGGCTCTCTGGAGAACCTGTCTACTCCCACCGTCACTCTGGTCTGGTGGACCGCGTCGCCACTCGAACCCCGTCCATCGAGAGCATCCACAAGGACCCCAGGTACCGAGACGTGCAGAAAACTAGCTCACAAGCTGTTAGCTTGTCTGAGTACATTAACACGCTCATTCTTGGGAGAACAATACGTAAAAACAAGTCAAATACCATAAAATCATGACATAAATAAGAAACATGCAGGAGTTAGCTGCTGGCGTTGAGGTAATGTTATATTTAGCAGGTTTGGATACTAATTTAGCAGGTTTTGATGCTAATTTAGCAGGTTTAAGGTTGTTAGCATGCTAAAAACAAACACATATTGAGCATGTTAATAATTGCCTTCTAGTGCTAAACTATGCTGTGTTTAACAGGGTTGTCCAGTGTTTGTTCGTAGCCTAGCGTAGCATGTCTGACTGTGCACGTGCTCACGTCTCCTTGACTGGCCTCTTTCTGTTTCAGGGAATTTGCGTGGCGCGACCCTGAACTTCCAGAGGTCATCCACATGCTGCAGCATCACTTCCCGTCGGTGCAGGCCAACGCCGCCGCCTACCTGCAGCACCTGTGCTACGGAGACAGCCAGGTGAAGGTGGAGGTGAGGAGGCGGAACACACAACCGCCACAAACACTTTCAGGGGTTTTAGAGCAACTTCACTCCGAAACGTTTCACTTTTCCCTTCCAAAGTTTATTCTGAGCTCACAATGTGACTTTAGTTTAGGTTTTGTTGCCAAGGCGATGAGCCAAAGCTCCATCTGCTAAATCTGTCGCAGTTGCCAAAATATGAGCGTGTCCACAGACTCGTCAGCACCGGTTTTCAGCAGAAGGTGCCTTTTTTTTTTTAAGTTTGTCCAAACCAGAAGATCAGCTGAAGATCAAAGAAAAGAATGTTGATTAAAAACTCAAAAACACAAATAATCGGAGACTTTCTCGAAGTTTCAGGAGCATCAAACTGTGCGATCTGGCCGAACGTCAGTCAGTCCTGGATCAGGAACTGTGCCACTTGTCCTCAGGTCTGCCACCTGGGCGGGATCCAGCACCTGGTGGACCAGCTGGACCACAAAGTGCCCGAGGTCCAGAAGAGCGCCTGCGGGGCCCTGAGGAACCTGGTCTACGGCAAAGCCAGCGACAACAACAAGGTGGCGCTGAGGAACTGCGGCGGCGTCCCGGCTCTGCTGCGGCTCCTCAGAAAAACCACCGACAATGAAGTCCGCGAGCTGGTCACCGGTACGTCTGCGCGGCAGGGTGCATCGTGGGTAACGGGACCAGAAGTAGAGCTAATAAACAGTGAGTCACAGGCGCCTGCTGCGCAGCCTGCGTGCGCGAGTTCCACGCCACGCTCGCGTGGATCAGCTGGTCTGTGGGAGGTGTCGCCAGCGCAGCAGACAGATGCTCGGATAACGTGTTTGGAAACAGGACGCGGCGGCCGAGGAGGAAATCAGAAGCAGCGAGACGCCACAGATTGTTCAGTTTGAGGCAGAACTTTTCGGGAGGTTCAGAGAAATTAGAACCTAAAATGTGATTAATAGAAAAGGTTTCTTTTTTTGGCAGCATTTGTTACTGCGAGCTAACATCATCGTGATGTCGTGGCCAGTTTTATTTTTTTATTAAAAATGATCGTTAAACCCATCCAGATGGAGCTGACTCTGGTTTTTGTTTATCTCCCTAATCTGTGGCCCCGGCCCCCCCCCCGGCCCCCCCAGGCGTCCTCTGGAACCTGTCTTCCTGTGACGCTGTGAAGATGACCATCATCCGCGACGCGCTGACCACGCTGACCAACACGGTGGTCATCCCGCACTCCGGCTGGAGCAGCGTGTCCCAGCGGGACGACCACCGGGTCAGGTTCCAGTCCTCCATGCTTCTGCGCAACACCACCGGCTGTCTGAGGTGAAAACAGGCGCACACCGGTCACCAGGCTCTGCTTTTACTGGGAGAAATGGGAACTAAGACAACCGCCTGGGAGCGGCTGGAGTATCAGTTAGCATTGGTCAACAGTGTCTTTCCCTGTTGACTAATGAAGCTAATTAGCATGCTAGGACTGCTCCAGTCGTGTCTGTATGACAGCTGGCTGAAGGTAACATCTTTTCCAGGTGGGCTATCTACCTGTGATGTTCCACGGCGAACACCTGTCTTCCAGCTGGGGAACGTTTATCAAAGCACAACATTTCCTTATATCATGTGCTACACATAGTTGATGAATCACCTGCTGCTCGTGCTCAGGTGTGTGTGTGTGTGTGTGTGTGAGCTGAAGATCTGCCTCCAGCTGGACAGGAAACAAGCATCCCTCAGCCGTCACGCCCAGGCTGTAGAATAATGGTATAGAAATGCATTGTGGGAGTTTTGTGCTGTTGTCAGCTCGCCATGGCAGCAGCTGGAGGCTCCTATTGGTCCATCAGCTCCTCCTTTACTGTCTCCAGGCAGTTTTTTAAGCATCTGTGTGTGTGTGTGTGTGTGTGTGTGTGTGTGTGTGTGTGTGTGTGTGTGTGTGTGTGTGTGTGTGTGTGTGTGTGTGTGTGTGTGTGTAAGGAACCTGAGCTCAGCAGGAGAGGAGGCGAGGAGTCAGCTGCGCTGCTGTGAAGGTCTGGTAGATTCTCTGCTCCACATCCTTAAAGTCTGTGTCAACACATCCGACTATGACAGCAAGGTGCCCCACACACACACACACACACAGCACTTCTATCTTTGTGAGGGTTTCACACCCCTCCCCCTGACCATCACCCCTGAGCTTAACCCAAACCAAGTCTGAACCCTCAAACACACCTTTGGAGTTGTGAGGATCAGACAAAATATCCCCACTTTGCATGTGAAATATGTCGGTCCCTCACTGTGTAACACGGGCAAGAACACACACACACACACACACGCACACGCACACGCACATCAATGTAATATACATAATATCCGCACAGTTGCCATGGCAGCAGTTATTACTGTCTTGTGTTAGCAGAATAATATCTCATTATGGTGGGTTTGAGTTAAGGACATTAATCTCTGTTCTCGTTAACCTCTGTACCCTCTAATCAGTGGTAATCATTAATTACAGTTGACGTCAGAATCAAAGACCTTTGATGGGTCCCTGCGACCGTCTTGGTGCTGGATTATCACGGGTTTAGAACTTCCATCAGAATAGTCCAAAATAATCTGATAAAATGACCTAATTAAAGAAAATACAACTTAAAGCTTTTAAATTTGCTGATCAAAAATGAGCAGAATGCAAATGGGTGACCTGTTGTTGGGTTTAGGCGGCTCATGTGCTGGTTTTGGGTCCTGGGGGGGCACTGGTTCCCAGTTAGTAACTGTAGAACGTGTGTCAGATCGTGGAGAACAGCGTTTGCACCCTGAGGAACCTCTCCTACCGCCTGGAGGTGGAGATGCCCTCCTCCCGTCTCCTCGGAAACCAGGAGCTGGACAACCTGCTGGGCTTCTCCTCCCCCGTCAAGGAGCTGGATTACCTGTGCTGGGGCAAAAGGAGGCGGGGCCGCAAGAGGAGTGGCTGGCCTGACGAGAAGGTCACATTTAGAGGTCATAACCTTTCCACGTGCTTCAGCGAGTGATGCTAAGCTAACGCGTTTCCAACAGTGGGACGGCGTGGGACCGATCCCAGGTGTCTCTCAGCCGATGCGAGGGGCGGAGCTTCTGTGGCACCCGGTGGTGGTGAAGCCGTACCTCAACCTGCTGGCCGAGAGTTCAAATCCGGCCACGCTCGAAGGCGCCGCCGGCTCCCTGCAGAACCTGTCTGCTGGCAACTGGAAGGTGCGTTTGGAGCTCCGCCTGGTTCGGTTTGAGGGCAGCGCCGCAGAGGTTGACGTGCGGCGTCTTGCAGTTCTCGGCTTACATCCGAGCGGCCGTGCGCAAAGAAAAAGGTCTGCCCATCCTGGTGGAGCTGCTGAGGATGGACAACGACCGCGTCGTCTGCTCTGTGGCCACGGCGCTTCGCAACATGGCGCTGGATAGTCGCAATAAGGAGCTGATAGGTACCCACACACACACACACACACACACAGACACGGTGGTTCCCCTGAGGTGACTGTTGGTCTCCACATTGCCATTAAACCCAAATCAGCTGAAACAGCCCGGCTGCAGCGCCCCCCTGTGGAGAGCAGGTGAACATGTTATAAAAACCTGATAAGAGTTTTTTAATGAAGTTTCCTGACGTCGTGGCTGTATCCTGATACAGGACGTGAAGTCAGATTCACGTAACTCTTGGGAGTATATTTTTGGCTCCCCGGTGTGTCTCACCGTGTCCGCCTCCCTCCCCAGGTAAGTACGCCATGCGGGACCTGGTGAACCGGCTGCCTGGCAACAGTCCGTCGGTGCTCTCGGACGACACAGTGGCGTCGGTGTGCTGCACGCTGCACGAGGTCACCAGCCGCAACATGGAGAACGCCAAAGCTTTAGCCGACAGCGGCGGCATCGAGAAGCTGGTGGGCATCAGCAAAGGACGGGGGAAAGGGTAGGAACCAGAACCACGCTTTCAGGTCCTCAGGTGTTACTGGTGAAACTGTGTCTTGACGGCGGGACTGGCCACGGCGCAGGTACTCCATGAAGGTGACGAAGGCAGCCGCTCAGGTGTTGAACACGCTGTGGCAGTACAGAGAGCTGAGGACCCTCTACAAACAGGTCAGAACCTGCAGAACCTCCTGCCTCTAAAGGTTCCGCTCGCCTGGACTTTGGTTTGGGGGTCTTCTGGCCTCCGTGTAGACTGTGCTTGATAACGTCCCGCCGTCTTCGTGCAGGACGGCTGGAACTACACCCACTTCGTCACGCCCGTCTCCACTCTGGAGCGAGACCGGTACCTCTCGCAGCCCACGCTGCCCACCAGCCCCATGCGGACGTCGCCCGTCATCGTCTCAGGTGAGTCGCCCAGCTGGGGCTGTCAGATGTTGCGTCCGAAAGTGACAGGAGCTCAGCGGACCTGTGCCTTGCTCAGGGGGCAGCGCCACGTCTTCACCGGCCATGCTGGGCTTCAGGAGACACAGTTCAAACTACCCGAGAGCGCAGTCATCTATGCAACTGGACACCTTCTACGAGGACAACAGTTTACACAAGCGGCAGGACACAGGTTTGCAGGTTCGGGAACCCGGGTCAGAAGCTTTAAAGTTCTAAGTTCTCTTCTTCTTCTTCCTTTGGACTTCAGGGTCTGAGAAGAAACCTCCGTACTTCATTGGAACGTACTCGTCACAGTCAGGAGAGGATCTGAGAAGGTCCCAGGTGAGATTTTAAACGTGATTTCCAGACGTGGACGGTCATGTGATGCCACACGTGAGCATCTTAACAAAAAAAAAAAGTTCTTCCGTTAAAATGCTTCACGTCTCCGGGAGCTGACCGGCTTCATGCTAATTAGCTCCCACTTGTCCTCCCAGCACACAGAGCCATTTTACGATGACACTGACAGGAAGAACTACAACAGCTACAGAATGTACCTGTCATCCCCTCACGGCTACGGCGAGGAGCCCTACGAGGACGAGCCCGGCCGCCTCACCCCCTCCTCTCCTGACTGCTACGCCGGCCAGTCGCTCCGCTTCAAAGCTAAAACCAACTACGTCGATTTCTACTCCACCACACGGAGGCCTTCCAGCAGGGGGGACAAGTTCAGTGGCTCCCCCGATTCCTGGGTGTGAGACAACCCTGCAGCAGACTGGGCCCTTAGTTTACGCCTCGTTTCACGGAGCGTGGAGTATGCATGTAAACGAGTGTTGATCTGCAGACTCGCCCTGACTCGGTCGGCCGATTGTGTGAAAATAACAATGCAGATAAAGATGAAAGTCAGTTTGTTTGCTCAAAACCTATAAAACGTAACTTTAATCAGACTTTGAGGCCTCGAACCTTCTGATAATGAAAGCAGCTTCTGGGAACAGAAGCGGTGTGGCGCCCCCTGCTGGTGTTTGCCGGCGTGCGATATAAATGCAGCACAAACCTGCAGATGAGGAAGAGCTTTCTTCATCTTTCTCCGTTTCTGCATCACATTAGCTTCTTGTGGCGTCATGGAGAGCCTCTTGAATCATGGGAAGTGTAGTTTTTGTCATCATAACACTCTACCTTTATAAAGTTTTTTTTTTTTTAGTTATAAGTAAAGCTATGACCAATCTTAAAATGAAATAAATCCCTACAGTCACACTTTGAACAACTTCTTGAGGCTTTGACACTTTTATTTTGGTAAAATATAAACTGAAACTTATTATCTGCATTTTTATGAGCACAGTCTGGCTTCTATTTGTCAGTTCCAAGCTGCTGATTCGCACACGTCGAGGTCGGTTTTCTTCGCATCAGTAAAAATGTGCAGTTTAAATATCCTTCGCCAGCATCGGCGGCCTTCGGAGCCTCGGAGAAGCGGGTCACTCGTGTCACCAGTCGCTTTTCTGTGTGCAGTATCTCGTAGTGTGTGAAATGTGTGAAAAACGTGCAAATCTGTACAGACGACCTGATCGGACTGTCCTGTTACACTGTTGTGCCCCAGTAGAACTTTCTATGTGACCGTGTAAAGATGATTTTTCTATGATTTATTATTTTTGTTAATTTTACTCGTGAGCCAAATAATGTCTGTTCTGTCTCAACATGATGATGATGATGTGCAATATTACAGAGGGAACTCTATGTATCGAGATTAAAGATGAAATCATGACCAGAAAATAACAAACTGTTTTGTGTTAAAGGTAAAATATTTTTGTATGTGAAGCGATGTGACGGTAGAGGACTGAGGCCATGTGTGAAGAAAACATGGAGGGATTTCAATGGCCTGTTTGGGGCCCAGACTTGGTTTAAGTTCGGGTCAGGGGACTAGTTGGGAGGGTTAGGGTTAACGTCTGTAACTCCTCACACAGATGCAAGTACAAGGGTGCGTGAGGCACTTCTGAAGGTTTCCGAACCCTCGGAGGGATAGAAAGAGGTTATATGGACTCCATGAAAAACAGCTGACATTTCAATGTAATACCCTCAGCGGGTATCACTGTAGCAGCATCGTTGTCCAGGTTAGGTTCCGGTATTTAAACCATCTACAGGTAAAGATAAATAAATGACACCACAGTAATGGTGACATACACAAAATAATTATCAATTATTTTTCATTTGCGGTTAAAATAGAGGTTAAAAGAACTTCATGATGAAGCAGTTCGTAAACAAGATTTGAGTCCAGCCACGAAAACGGCACGACAGAAAACAAGGAAGAACAAAGGTTCCGGCCTAAATTGAGCCAATCAGCTTCTTTTTCTCCTGCTTGTTTAATAGCGGCGTTAATCTGACTTCGGCGCTCTACCGCCACCTCTTGGAAAAGAAGGCGAATAACACTTTTGCGTCCTCGTTAATTTAAAAGTCCACTTTTCAGGGTCTTTTGCATGTATAACTTTCCCCCCCCTCATTCTCGACATTTGTGCTTAACATTATATCCTCTTTCCACCACCATTGTTGAAGCATGTAATTCTGACTTTACATTTGATTTTCTGACAATTTAAAGCTGTTTCTATGAAAGTCATTTTACTTCATAATCCTACAATTTTCCACCAATAATGTTGAATAAATATTGCACAGCAGATGATTCAAATAAGAGTGACCATGTTTTTAATATCTTAAACATCTGTGTAACATTGTTCACAATGTTACATCACTGCATGACCTGTAATGTTTCACAATATTTACAAAAAAATGTTGCTTACATCAAACCATTAAAATAAAATTCCAAAGAGTCTCAAAATAATGAACTTTGACAAACTAACCCTAACCCACATTAATGAAGTTTTTAAAAAAATCAAGTGCACATCATACTTCACGCATGTCCATGATCTGTAAAGTATATATTAGTGAGAAAATATATACTTAATCACAAGCTGGAAAAAAAAAATACTGATGATGGAGGTGAGGAGAATCCACACACACGCACACGCACACGCACACGCACACACCTGAACACAACCTCAGACGGTGAAACAGATGGCACAGAGCAAAGTTCTCCAAAGATCTGAGTACAAATGTGAGGAAGACAATTAGGGCCAATTCCAAGATCCTTCTGAAGTCTCACCAAAGCTGAATTAAAATCATAAAAACGCATCGTTAGTTCTGGAAACATTTCCTTTGACTTCCAAGACACAAAGCAGCTGAAGCACAAACCCGGGTTCCTCCTGCAGGGCCATTTGGAACCTTGGCCCAAATCCTCTTCCTCACATGTAAATGACCGATGCTGAGACTTCGGCCCAACACCAAAAACAAAACTAACCTCTGAGACAGAATGAACTTTACCCAAACTTTCCACCAGAACGGCAAAACCAAAACAGAATTTTGATAAATGCGTCGTGCGAATCTCCACCATTGTTTCAGCGCCTGACATTAATGAAAAAAAACTGACATTTGCGATGCTTTTTAAATGTCTAAAATAAGAAAATTAAACGAAAACAGCCCAAATGAAAGATTCTCCACTGGTGACACTTCTGCTGCGTTTAACGGACGTGTGCCAATAAAGTTTAGTGTTGATTTATTGCACTTCATGGATGTAGAGGAGTGAGTGAGAGTGTGTGTGTGTGTGTGTGTGTGTGTGTTTGCGGCTACAGAAGATACAGGCCACGTGTGATTCCACCTTTGTTCTCTCCAACTACGAGGAACAGAGGAGCTGAGAGGCGTTCACTGGCGGCCTCCGTGTCTGTTACCTCTGCCTTTGCTTTAACTGTAGCGTTTATCTGAAATAAAATAAAAAAAACACATTTTTCTATCATGAACCTCCTTCCTCATGTGCATAATCATAAATAAACTGTTGTTGCAGGCAGACATTGGGATC
Organism: Arothron firmamentum; assembly: GCA_016586285.1. NCBI lineage: Eukaryota > Metazoa > Chordata > Actinopteri > Tetraodontiformes > Tetraodontidae > Arothron > Arothron firmamentum. Next base: position 49,362 of record BJFM01002403.1, on the reverse strand, counting down.
GATATGGAAGCTGTCGTCTGTAAACTTAAATAAATGCGGCAAACACGTGATCTCTTGACTTAAGAAAACGTACAAAAACACGTATAAGGCTTGAGTTCTCAACTCGGTAGTATTATTGCCATCTAGCACATTTGTAAAGCTTAAAATAAATATGGAGTCTATACATAAATAATTTACAAGAATTAAACAAAATCACACACAAGGCCGCTAAATGTGAAAAAATACACATTTTTGAAACGTTAGTGTTCCTCACCATAATCTAGACTAAAGCTAGAGTTCTCCTAAAATACTAAAAACAGTAAACAGGAACAAAACAAAACAAACAAACAAACAAAAAAACCCAACAGAACACCAGCAGACTGCACGATGCGTTCAGGGACCGGGCCGTCTCTGCGTGTTTTTTTTTAATTTTTTTTTTAATTTTTTTTTTTTTAGCGTTTGCTGTGTTTTTGCAGAAAACGACTGATCCGTCAGTCTGGAAAACTCCCGTGATTCCTGCGGGCGAGCTAACGGAGGAAGGATCTGACCTCCGGCCAGGACAAAGCGGACAACCCAAAGAACAACAGCGGCGATGAAAACATCTGTCGTCAGGTGGATTCTCCTCCTAACAACCAACCTTTGCGGAGAAAACTGAACTCTGTGCCGGTAAAGTTCATTCTGCTGCGTCATGTTTGATGCCAAGTGACGTTTACAGTGGAGGACACACACACGCCCGTTCCCTTATGATAAAAAAAAGAAAAGAAAAAAGATGTCTTATAAAATCTTTAGGCTGAATTCTTATTTATCCTACGCGTGCGGCCGTCTGCAGCCACATTCTGAATAGAAACCAAAGACATTGGTACACTTCTGCTTCGTTTTTGTACAATAAAAGATAAAATGTGCATTAAGTATGCTTGTACATGACATTGTACAATATTTACATACAATTCTTAATAGCATGAAATTTCAGGATCATCTATATACATATTGAAAATGTATCAGAAATATTTGGACTGTCTATTTTTCTTAAATATGTTAGGTAATGCTTGTAGCTTTTTTTTTTTTGTTGGTTTTACTATTTTATACTAGAAAAAAATAGTTAATTCAGTGAGCTGTAGACAAATTACAACCGTTTCCAAGTGTCTTCTCTCTACAGTCGAGACTGTATTGGTGATTGGAGTTTCCAGCACCCTCTGTGGCCGGACGTGGGGCGGATGTAGCGCTGAGGGTCGGCGGGTAGCACCTGTGAGAGCTCAGACCGGGCCGAGCCCGACCGGGCCGAGCCCGACCGGGCGACAGACGTCTCGGAAGGCAACACATTCACTGTTATCTGGAGATCTTCCTCCTCTTGGGCTTGGGCAGCTTCACCTGACGATCCCGGGACGGGATCTGGCCGGGGGGGGAGAGCGTTAGCAAAGAGGGCCGGGCGCAGGCCGGGAGACCTGGGGGTACTCACGGTGGCGGACATCTTGTCCAGCTCGCTCATGGCCTCGTGGATAGCAGCTTCCAAGTGATTATTCAGTTTGCCCGGCCTGTTGACGACAGAGCGCAGGTCACATGACACACAACTAAAACTACGATGCTACGATTAGCAGTAAATAAAGAAGCGTGACGCTAACACTAATGCTATTTAGCCCTAATAGTGAGACCTACACCGGCCTGTAGGGGGCGCTAAAGAACAGCCACCCCCTGATCTGCTGAGATGGAAGTTAGCAGCCTTTGCTCCTCACAGCCACGCCCATCTAACAGACCCCCCCCCCCACCCTCCCGCCGTGCGACTCACTTCAGGCCTCTTTTGGAGGCTCGGTCCAGAGCTTCCAGGTCGTGCGTGAAGGTTTTCAGCTTCTCCGGTTCCACCTGGGCCGAAACAAAACCAAAGGGGCCTTCAGAAGCAGCCTCTGAACCTCTTCTGCCTCTGTAACCTGCCTCCCGGAACCTTACGGCCAGGCCAGAGCAGCGCTTCAACCATCAACCCTACCTTGGCCTGCTGCAGCTGCATGGCGGCGCCGTGCACTTGTTCACCCCCCGCCAGTTTGGCAGGCCAGGGCGGGAAGCTCTTGAGCTGGCCCCAGACCAGCTCGCCCATGTTGAAGGTCCTGGAGCGGTAGTGCAGCAGCTCTGAGGAGGGCGAGTCCGGCTGCCGCAGGTCCTCCTCGCTGCTCAGGCTTTTGGTGTCGGACGGGCTGGGCGCCATGCCGTTGAAGTGGCCGTTGTAGTGGCCGTAGTCTTTGGCTGTGGCCAGAGGTCCCTCCAGGCTGGTGGACGAGCTGGGGGACTGGTCGTCCCCCGTCAGCTCCTGCCGCGGCGGCCCCAGGACCTCGCCGTAGTCCCGAGCGTTGAAGTGGGGCGTGGCGCCGTTGACGTGGCTGCAGCGCTCTGCCGCCGGATGCAGGTGCTCCTTGTAGTTGCCCGCCGTCCTGCCGCAGTTGTTGAAGCGGTACCCGTTGTCGAGGAAGACCTTCTCCTGGGCCATGGCCAGGCCGTGGTCCTTGGACGCCTCGCTGGGACAGGGCGGGGCCGGGGCCAGACCGGCGGCCCGTTCCATGCAGGGACTGCTCCGGACCTGCGTGGAGCACTCCAGGAACTCCTCGCCGCCCCAGACGCTGTTGTTAGCGTGAGCGTCGTAGCCTCCTCCGTGCTGCACGTCCCCGTCCCACTGTCCCCTGGGGGTCCCGCGGCCGGGCGAGCGGAAGTACTCGCTGGCATCGTGGGCCTCTGTTGGATTCTTGCCGGGGTCCATGCTCTTCTGACCCCGCCCTGCTAGCCTCACCTGCCGCGAGCGGGCTTGCTGGGCTAACGCGTCTCCTTCCTGGTGCCCGTGTAGGACCGAGTTTACCGCTTTGGGGAGGTTGACGGGCTCGCCGACGGAGGCGGTGAAGGCACTCATGGCGCTCAGGGCAGGCACCGGACTGGCCTGTGTGGTCCCGCTCACTGTGGTCGTGATGGTAACGTGCATGCCTTTGCTGGCGGCGTCCACCACGGCCCTGTAGATGGCGTCCACCGACTCTGGGCCGCCCCTGTCAGAGCCTGACGGAAGCCCCTCGGCCTGCGGACCCTCCCCCAACTGCGAGTGCGACAGCATCCCCTGCTGTAGGAAAACAAAGAGGGGTCACATGACTAATAAAAACTTCCCATTAAACCCTACAAAGTAGAAAACTGGGCATCTACCTGGTAGCTCTGGTAGATGCAGGCCATGGAGCCCGCGGGGGCCGTCCCATCAGCGTAGGGGCTGTTGTCTGGGAAGTGCTGCTGTCCCTGGTAGGCAGGGTGCGACGGCGCCCCCTGCTGGTGGACCTGCTGCTGGTACATCTGAACTGAGCCCATCCCACAGCTGACAGAGGGCGCGTTTCCTGGGAAACCATCCCGAAAGCAGAAGACAAGACAAGCAAAAGTGCTTTTAGCCCGGCTGGATTGGCTTTCTGTAGTTTGGAAGGCGGATAAAACCTGAATCACAGTCGGACTTCACACTTCCGCCTCCTCCGGGGCGTCAGGACCGACCCGGCGGCGGACCCGCGGCTGCGGCAGATGTGCTGCGGCCGGACGGGGCAGCGCTAACACGCATGGCCGCAGACGCAGCGGCAGACAAAGCCTGAACCAGCGAAGCCCGACACGCCTGGTGGGTGTGTTTGAGGAGAGCAGCTGGTGAGACGTAGCTGAAGGGCAGCTGTGTGTGTGTGTGTGTGTGTGTGTGTGTGTGTGTGTGTGTTCTTTACCCCCACCCCGCCTCACTCCTCTCAGCGCTGAGAGCCACGACACAGGCCAGACCCCCCCCCACACACACACACCTCCCCACTCCTGCTATGATATAGTGACGGCTGTTGCCGGGGGAGGTTGCCATGGGAACCTAGAGATGATTGGTAGTGCTGTCCACCGCCAGGAAGCTGGGGGAGAGGGGTGGAGAGAAGTCGGGCGGGTTGTGTTGGGTGCAATGTTTGCGGGGTGGGTGGGGAGGGGGGTCAACTGGGTGGGTTTGAAACTTGTGTGTGTGTGTGTGTGTGTGTGTGAGGGAGGGGGTGTCAGCCGTCCACAAACAGATGGACTGAGGCTGATGTTAACGAGGCCAATTTCAAAGCTCTTTCACAGCTTCAACGTCCTCAAATGAGCTTGAAGAACGTTTGTCATCAGAACCAGAAAAAGCAGAAGAGTCGAGCTGATGAGACCAGAAATAAAGAAAGAGCATTTAACTGTTTATGAGGACACAAAACCCACAAAAACCCACAAAAACCTGTTTTTCTGGCTTGTAATTGTCACCATTTATGCAGATTTCCTGCATAAAGAATTGCAGGAGGGACCTGAACGACAGAACCAGGTCTTCATCCAACAGAACCAGGTCTTCATCCAACAGAACCAGGTCTTCATCCAACAGAACCAGGTCTTCATCAAACAGAACAAGGTCTTCATCCAACAGAACCAGGTCTTCATCAAACAGAACCAGGTCTTCATCAAACAGAACCAGGTCTTCATCCAACAGAACCAGGTCTTCATCCAACAGAACCAGGTCTTCATCCAACAGAACCAGGTCTTCATCAAACAGAACCAGGTCTTCATCAAACAGAACCAGGTCTTCATCCAACAGAACATTTCTATTCTCAGAACAACCTTGTGTTCTAGTTATGACCCCAAAAAGAGATGAACGGTCACGCCGCCGTTCACCTGATGATCCTAAAGCGCTGAAGACGCTCGACGGCGAGGTCAACGCCGCTGGAGAAACAGAACCGGGAGGAAAACAGGCAGAAGTGGAACTCTGACACGTCCTGCGGTTAGCCAACCTCAGCCCGATCCAGAGAACCTGGAGGAACCGGCTGATCCGAGCAGGTGGACGTCCACAGTTCTGTTAACGGCACGGACCCGAAAACAAAAAACCTGAACCGTCAATTCATCCTCCAGGCCAGGAAAAGAGAGAGAGAGAGAGAGAGAGAGAGAGAGAGAGAGAGAGGAGAGAGCGAGAGAGAGA
>BJFM01002403.1:7061-44352 GCA_016586285.1 Arothron firmamentum | reverse complement strand
GCGAGAGAGAGCGAGAGCGAGAGAGAGAGAGAGAGGAGAGAGCGAGAGAGAGATGGAGAGAGAGAGAGAGAGAGAGAGAGGAGAGAGCGAGAGCGAGAGAGCGAGAGAGAGAGCGAGAGACAGAGCGAGAGCGAGAGAGAGAGAGCGAGCGAGAGAGAGAGCGAGAGCGAGAGAGAGAGCGAGAGAGAGAACGAGAGCGAGAGAGACAGCGAGCGAGAGCGAGAGAGAGAGAGAGCGAGAGAGAGAGAGAGAGAGCGAGAGCGAGAGCGAGCGAGAGCGAGAGAGAGAGAGAGAGAGAGAGAGCGAGAGCGAGAGAGAGAGAGCGCTTTAAAACACCAACAGATACAGAATGAAACCGCTCCACACACACGAGCAGAATCATACTGTAACACACACACACACAGTCACTCAAACACACAGGTCTGAAACCTCATCAAAGGCTTCACTCTGGTCTCTATTCAGGGTCTAGCGTTACTATAGCGACCAGCTAGCTGAGCGCCCTATCGGGGCCGCTTCCCTTAAAGCGTGATCCAGATCCCATTTCCATCTTCTTCCACCAGCGACTGACGCTGGCGCACAAACACAACAAAAGGAGCGGCTGGCCGCCTGACAATCAGCCTCCAGAGAGAGCAGAGAGGCGGCCTTCGCTCCAGCTCGCAGGCGCCGCGTCGCCATCCAGCCGGCCTCAGGAGCGCGCACGGCGCCCACAAAGGCCTCAGGAGCGCGCACGGCGCCCACAAAGGCCTCAGGAGCGCGCACGGCGCCCACAAAGGCCTCGCGGTTCACAGAAATACGCAAAACCGGACAAGAAAGGAGGTTTCCAGCTGTGCTCACCTGGGTCTGCGCTGATCTGGGAACAGCTGCCGTCAGCGCCTCCGTGGGGCATCACCCCCACGTTAGTCCGATTCATGGCGTGGTGAAGGTTCTGCTGCGAGGGGTGAGGGCTCGGGTGGGACAGCGGCGGGGGGTTAGTGTTGGGCCGGCCCAGCGGCATGCCGTCAGGACCCACCGGGCCCCCTCCGGGCCCCATGGCCACGCAGTTGCTCAGGGAGGTCATCTGGGCCATCATCTCAGGAAACTGGGCCGGACGAGGGCCCAGGTGGCCTCCAGGGCCGTCCATGTTCTGACAGTGCTGCATGGCGTCCCCGGGGCCTCGCAACCGGACGTTCTGCTGCGCGCCGCCAGGAACCACGGCCGCGCCCTCGTTGTAGTGCAGCGGACCCGCCCCGGAGCCCGGACCCGGGCCCGGGCTGGGGCAGGGACGGTGGCCGTGAGAGCTCTGGCAGCTCATGGACTGGAGCAGCTGGGCCATGGAGGTGTTGGGGGGAAGGTTTCCGAGCCGACCCGCTTTCCGCAGCTGCTCGGCGGCGCCGGGCCCCGTCATGTGTGGCCCCCCCATGCCCCGCTTGCCGAGCATGCTGTAGACCATGTTGCTGCCGCCGTCGTGGTTGACGGCGGCGCCGGCGGACGGCTGCCTGCGGCCGCGCAGGGGGTCCCTCTGCTGGGCCATGAGCTTGTCCCGCAGCGCCGCGCGCCCGCTCTGGCCCTCGGACGCGTTCAGCAGCATGGCGGAGTTTGGCGGGAGCATCGGGTTTAAAGTGCTGTGTCCCTCCATGCCTCGCGGGCCGCTCAGGGAGCCGGGGTGGCCGTTGCTGCAGCCGCTGCCGCCGGCACCGGCGCCGGCCGGGCCCAGGCCCGCCATGGCGGCGGCGTTGTTCGCGGCAGCGCCCAGTTTGCTTTGATTTGCTAGCTGTGCTTTGGCTGCGGCCGACAGGAGGCTGCTGGCGGGAAAGGAAGCTGCGTTCTGTTGGTTCAGGATCTGATTGAGGGGCATCCCCAGGAGACCCGGGTGGCCCTTCTGGGAAGTGCTGGGGGTCACTAGAGAGGAGGAGGAGGAGGTGGGGGAGTAGATGGGGTTGCTGTGCTGCTGGCCCACCGCCGAGCCGCCCATGCCCGGCAGCAACTGGGACTCTTTGTACTGGTAAAGGGGGTCGCCTTTGATGGTGGAGGGGCTGGAGGGCATGGATGGCTTCGGGGATCCCATAGCCGACCTGGGGGAGCGAGGAGGGACCTTCAAGGTGCCGCACGCCGCCTGATGCCCGGCCGGCATCGCAAAGCTTCCGTGGTCGGAGGAGGTGGAGGAGGAGCGCGAGCGGTGGGGCGAGGCCTCCATCCTGCCGTGGCCCGGCCCGCCGACGTGGACTGGGGACGTGACCGGGGAGGGGGACATGGAAGACGCCGGGCCCGTCTGCTGAGTCCGCTGAACATGGCCGGCGTGCCCCACAGGCCCGGGCTTCACCGTGGGTAAAGGCAAATTGCTGGGCAGGGGTACGATGGCGGGAGGGGGGATGTTTACATTCATCATTGGTACCTGAGAGTGGATGTTAGGCTGGAAGTTGGGGGCGTTGGGGGGGGGCTGGCTGACTGACTTGCTGGGAATCGGGTCAAGGATGCCTAAAGGGTCTTTTTCAGAGGTCACCTGCCTTTTCTGGAGGGCGCAGGATGGCGGTGCGGATGGAGGCGGCGGTCTGGGGTGCATGGGGGGCTGCGTCTTATGGTGGAATGCCGCTCGGGGCATCTCCATACCTGCGGGGAAGGTTCCCCGAGGCATGCTCATGTTCATGACAGGGCTTTTGGCAGTGGGCGTGGGCGAGAGGGGCGTGCTAGTCCTCCCTGTCATGGCGCAAGACGGCTGGCCCACGGGGGAGCCGTGAAGCAGCACGCTGGGGGGGGAAAGGGGCGTGCGGGCGTTCCCGTGGATGGACGCCGAGCCGGGGCTCCCGACTCCTGGAAACACACACAGATTGGTCCTTGCAAAGCCCTCAGGGCTGCCGAGGGCGTCCGTGCTGGGGGACTGCGAGCCGTCACCGTACATCTTGGCACCAGACGAGGGGGGGCTCAGGATGCCCCCGTAGCCCACCCGGTAGGGCGATTTGGGGCCTGGCTCGCAGCCGCCTATCCTCTGAGGCCTGCCGTAGCCGGAGTAGAGCTCCGGCTGCTGCGCTCCGCCCACCTCGTGAGGCGGATACATCCTCTGCTGCTGCCCCGCCGCCACCATCATCCTGAAGGGGATCTTGCAGTCCAACCCGGCGGCGCCCAGCGGGCCGTCTCCGGGTTTGCTCCTTATTGCTCGGTGGGTCGGGGGATGCGCAGCGGCGACCGATGACGAACCTGGAGGCAGACAGACACAAAACTGCGGCTTAAACGCCGCGCGCAGGTTTCCGGCGCGGGCGCGGCCGCGCTGAGGCAGGGCGGCGTGCGCGGCTACCTCTGCCGGGGCTGCTCAGCGTCAGGGCGGGGTGCGTCTCCATGCTCTTGTGCAGCGTGGCCACGGCCAGCAGCTTCCTCTTGTGGATGCAGAGCTTGGTGACGTCTTCGTCCGCCCTCACGTCCTCTGCCGTCCTCTGCTTCACGGACGCCCCCGGGTCAAAGTTGAACACCTGCAGGTGAAAAGCGGGAGAGCTCCTGAGCGCTTGCCTGGTTTCCGGAGGCGGAGGTTACCATCCACCCGTCAGCTCAGCACAATTCCAAGTTGGAGGAGGTGGGAGAAGGTACCTTGTGGAGGATAAGCGGACACTCCAGGCCACATTTGCAGGTTCCGTCAGTCAGCAGGTAGGTCTTCACCTGCTCCAAGCTGGACAGCAAGGAGCCGCTGGGACTGCAGGGGGAAAAGCAGCGGGAGACGCTTCACACTTCTGCACCTTCACCGAGCGCTTCATTCAGCCTCCGAGCCCTGATGTCAGGTCGGAGGAGGGACGGAAGCGTCCCAAGATGAAGGACTCTAGCAGCTACTGCAGGAGGCGGAGCTAAAAACGTCTGCAGGTGAGCCGCGACACCACCCGCGAGCCCCAACCGCCCGGTTGTGGTCGTTAAACAGCGTAACCGGAAGAAAGCCAAACTCACCTGACGTACACAACCCCGCCCCCGTGCTCCGCCCTGCGCTGCCAGCCAATGGGAACCTGGACGGGGACGGCGTGCCGTTCATCTCCCGACTCACAGTCCTTTCCACCATTCATTGCTCTGCCGGTTTTACGCTCAACACCTCAGAGGTATGTTTATCGGACATTTATCATACGTCAACCAGAGTCTCCGCTACGCTCGTCATGTTCCAAGCGGTGGAGGAGGAGGAGGAGGAGGGCCGCGGAGACGGGAAGAGCTGCAGGACGAAGGTCGACGTGGAGGTGGTTGGGTAGGGGGGCGGCGGGCTCACAGCGGACCCTACCCTTTTAGCTGCTTCATGGCTACGGTGCTGAATGCTGCACGAAGGTCCATTACTGCATCCCGCCGTTCAGCGCCATCAGAGTCAGGGGCCGAGGCAGCGGCGGCAGGAGCTTCACCCGAGAGTCTTCCTCCGCTCTGCCTTTATCATCCGTCTCCCTCCGCCCAGGAAATAGTGCCTGCGTCGGCCGCAGCTGCTGTGTTCAGGATCTGGATTCCCAAACGCAGTTGGGTCGGGATATTCTCATTGTTTCTGTGTGGGCAGAGACAGGTTATCCGTCAGCGTGAGACGATACTGTGTCACGCTGACGACACACACACAGACGTGCGTGCACACACACACACACACACACACAGCTTTTAAAAGGGGGATAAAAACTAAACAACTCCATTGTTACGCTGAGGAAGGAAGTGAACGGAACCGGCGGCCCAGTCACACCGTTTCATCCTCTCACATCTCAAACGTGTTGAATCGGAGCGCCGAGCCGGACGTGTGTGACGCTGCTCCGGTCAGCTGCTGCTGCTGCTGCTGCTGACTCATGACTGACCCGCATCAACAACGCCATGTCATCGCCACGCACACAGGGAGACGGGCCGAAGACGCAGAACCGCGGCGGATCAGAAACTGGATAATAACCGAGATAGCGACTGTGATAGCAACGCGGCTAAAGCCGTGCGTTCGCCTGCGCGGACAAAAACCAGATTACCGCCGCTGTGACTCATCTTCGCGATCGTATCAAGAACTTTCCTTTTGACTGATCCCTGAGCTGCACCAAGGCCTTTTCCAGGATTCCAGGAAAGTCTGGAGAATCTGCTCTTTGGGTTCCAGCGTTCTTAATCATCCCAGGTGATGACTGACAGTTGAAAACTGGAGACATTTTGTCTCATTTTCACTAATCTGGACCGTTTAGGAACCTCACCTGTCCTCTCGGCACCTTTTAAGTAACATCCCAGCGACCTGGAAGCCGTTTCTGCCGTTGACTTCTGTGTTTCTGCAGTTTGTTGCCGACCTCGATGGCGAATTGGAGCTCTGAAGCATCATTTCATCACTGAGTTTGTGCACGAGCAACGCCGCGACTGGTGGGGGTGAAGTCCAGAAACATTCAGAAACGCTCCAGAAACACACCAAAGCCCAGAAAAGCCGAGCTGGAAACCAGGAACAAGCCGACTGACGCTGAGCCACACACGTCTGCGATTTCCTCACTAAGTGGTTTCACGCACGCTTCTGGCGATGATGAAGGCAAACGGACCTTTACGAAAAGGTGAAAACATGTTTTTGGCACAGACTGAAGCGCCTTCCATGGGAATTCTACACGGTTTGGACCCGGTCCAGCTGCAACAATCATACGGGCACGAGAAAACCAGACATAAAGAGAAAAATAAGCCACGTGGTCCATTAAAGAACAGCAGCTGTTTTAAACGCTCCCGAGTCCAAATGTTAGAGAAATACAACAAAACTGAAGTTGGTCTGTACGAGTCGAGAGCCGAGCCGGTACCAGAAGCCTGGAAAACACGGAGAAGAATCCCCAGAGAAGTTTCAGACCTGTTAAATCAAGGCAGCACAATCACAAGCGTCAGTTCAGGTTTTTTTTTTTAACCCTGAAGGCGCCTCGCGGCACAAAATGCGATTTGAGATCCGACTGATTTGACACACATCAAACACACGCTGTTAGCATGTAAACCAGCCTCGCAGGTACGTTACTGCCATCTGTAACCGCAGCTTTGGCTCAGATTTGATTCTGTTTCACTGCTGACGAACAATAAAAGCCCACGGTGACAGGCTGACCAACGGCGTGAAAAAAATAAATAAATAAAAAGAACATTTACTGTTCTATAGCTGCACAATCAAAAATGCAACAAAGTCATGCAAAGGTGCATTTTTCTAAAATAAACATGAAATCTATGACAACATAAGTGACACATTCCTAAATCATAAAGCTAAACGTGCAAATAACGCAGTTTTAATCACCTGTATGGGGATTTGCAAGTATATTAAGCTGTGAATTTGGAAAACATTCTCCCTGTGTCACTGAAATAAGGAGGACTTTTGCAATTCGGATGCAGTTCAGGGCAGATCTGAAGTCAGTTTGGTGCAATTCACCCCAAAAAGCAGCCTTTAATGTGACATGAACCGGGAACGTCATGTGCTGTAAAGGACAGATTTTCTCTGGTGCACAGCTACCTCTGCAGCAACTGTCCATTTCTTTCTCATGCAAACTCGAACTAAGCATTTAAATCCGCCTGGTGACCCACTGGAGCTGGCTCTGGTTGGCGTTGGGGGTAGATTAGCCAGGTCTCCCTGCAGCAGACTTCAAAGTTGACAGCCAGACAAGTGCGTTAGCAACGTGACAAGAGCCCTTTTCCCAAAAAACTGGACAAGATGACAGCTGCTCGTGAACATGTCCAAACCAACCGCAGGACCCTGGACGTTTGTGAACAGCCAATTAGCTTGGTGAACAGCAGCCAGAATGCTTATCAGCTGAGCCTGGTGTTAATTTACTGAGCAGAACGCCAACAGCGTTAGAGGTTATTAGGATCACCACGGGGCCAGGCTGCATCGTCTGCGGGCCTCCGCAGTCAGAAGTGACCGTGTCAACAAGCGAAAGCAGCGCTGTCTGCCCGAGCCTGGTGATGCATCGGACACAGCATCTGAACTAGCTGGGGTTAGCATGCCAAGCGTCAGCTGTCTAGCTACCGTTAGCTAGCCTGGCTAGCTTGTTGTACCGAAAATGAATCAGAGGCTGAGCTCGGCTACGCTAACAGTGTTTTAGCATATAATCGAAGAACCGTAACCGGGCCCGTGCGAGCGACGGACCCGGGACCTCGGTTCCGACGTCAAATTGTCGAAGTAAAGCGCAACTAGGCCCACTCTACGGCTCCGAGGCAAAGGGGCCAGAGCGAGGCCAGGGCCAGGGCCGAGTTAGCTTAGCATGCTAGCCAGCAGCCGTGCGAGCCCCGTTGCGTTTGCAGAGGGGGAGATAGAAGAAGAGGGGGGACGCTTTTCAGGCACAAACGCTTCTGTCTGCGTCAAATCAAGCCGCAAGCAGCCCCCGATCACCGGGAATTCCGGCCAGTGTATCCCGGCAGTGAAGCGCTGACACGGGCGGAGGAGAGCGCGTTTGTGAGGTTATTAAAAATGAGAAAAAGAAACATACCCATTAGTTCTCTGCCTGTGCTGGTTCTCCTACACTGGGATATTGGAAATGATGGAGAAGCGCAGCGCGCATGCGCGGCCGAAGCAGCAGATGGGAGAGGTGATGCGCGTTACCTCCACAGTCCGGATTATCCCCAAAAGTCTGCAATTAACCCAATCAAAGATGACGGGAGCGTGGGAACGACGAGGTTAAAAGCGACTCTTCACACACAGGAGATGATCAATGGCTGACCAACGGAGCTGAACTCTTCTGTGATTTAAGTTAAAGAAATGTCAGCGAATTTTATATTTAAAAAAACAACAGCACAACTCTAAGGTGACCAATTTTTGCTCTTTTCATGACCACACTGTTGTTTTAAGTCTCTTTTGACGCTAATATCGACAGGTCCACATTTTTCAGAATTTTTTCATCAATCCTGGAATTTGATTGATGCGTTTGTGTCGGGATTATTTCCATTAAACTCCTATTTTCTGTGGAAGAGATACTAACAAACGGAAACAGCTGGGGGATGTTTGATTTTCAGAATAATTAACCGAACATAAACAATACAAGAGTTTGTGAAACAATTAATACAATAAAGTGAAGCCTAAGTCTAATTAAAATTTTAAGATCAGTTTGTTTACCCAGAGAAATATTGATATTTACTTATAAAATAAACTTAGATTCCAGCCCTCTCTGAACATTTCTGTGTAGTTATATTCCAGGATAATTAGCGTTTCTCTGCTATTCCTGTTGTTTTCCTGTTGTCTTCCTGTTTTCAGGCTCAGCCAATCAGATTCGCCGAATCAGTCGCAGCCGGAAGTCGTCACCGCTGACGGATCGTTTTTCCCGCGAAGATTCGGAGGAAGAAAACACCGGTTTCTGCTGCTGAATCTGACTGTTTTGCCTTTGTTATTCCACTCAGTCTTTTAATAGCTAGCTTCTGCTGCTCGCTGCTAACAAGCCCCGCTGCACCAAAGTCGTAAATCGCTCGTAAATTGTTCCAGAAACCCAGTTTTAGTTCGCCTCGGGTTCGGTCCGACACATTTACACACAAAAAACCCACCTCAGATTATATCAATCACGTGGAAACCATCGAGTCTTTTTTGTCGTGGTGAAGGAGGAGGGTGGACCCCGACCAGACAGCACGAAGGTGAGTTTGGCTTCATTTTAAATGAAGTTTGCGGCGTCAAACACACCGAAGTCGGTGAACGTTCTTCCAGAACACAGATGAGAGTTCTAACCAGAGATCCGCGTTTTTGAAGGTCACCATGAGCAAGAGGAAGGTCAAAGATGCTTCTTTACCTGTAGGAGAATGTATCGCAAAGGTTTGGAGCAGCTTCAGTCATGTTTTAACTGTTTTTAAAGTTTCATCATTGGCTGTGTGGAAGTTTAGGCTTTCTTTTCTTTCTTTTCCTTTGTTATTCAGCTTCAGGAGGTTTTGAGGGAGCGAATTTGTCGCCAGCAGCTTCCCGTCAGACCAGAAGGCGTGGAGGCTCAGCACAAGTGGGACATCATTGTTTTTATTACCATTTTTAGTGTGAAATGAAGTGTGAAACGTTTAAAATGATAAACCTGCCTGTTATTCTCTTTACCCTGGAGCCGTTACACATTTAAATTTAAGGTTGTGATGAAATATTGTTTTGAATTCCGCTGAAGGACTCAGACACCGCCGCAGGGGCATTGTGGGTAACGTAGTCCTTGTGTCTCAGGCACCTGCTGGAGCTGCTGAGGCGCACAGCCGTTCACGGGGAGAGTAACTCCGTGCTGCTGGTCGGTCCCAGGGGGGCGGGGAAAACCATGGTGAGACGTGCATTCTGGGTAAGAGCGTTTGGCACCAAAGTGCGTTTAACGTTCCGCGTTTGTGTCTGCAGCTGCTGAAGTGTGCGCTCAGAGATCTGCTGCAGGACAACGAGGTCCAGAGGAACCTGCTGCAGGTTCACCTGAACGGTAACCTCCGCTCCAGAATCCAACATCCCTCCTTTGATTCCGAACGTTCCTGCGCCTCAGGCTGCGTTTCCGCTCCGCAGGGCTCCTGCAGACCAACGACAGCATGGCGCTGAAAGAAATAACGCGGCAGCTGCAGCTGGAGAACGTCGTCGGCGACAAAGTTTTCGTGAGTGGGAACGGTTTCACGTCGGTTCAGCAGAGTCCACGAGGAATCTGAATGGCAGTTTCTTTTCAGGGAAGTTTTGCAGAGAATTTGGCCTTTCTGCTGGAGGCCCTGAAAAGAGGTGAGAAGGTTTGCCTGTCGGTTTGCCAGCGGGGCGGGGCTGTGGTTCAGGGGCGTTGTGCATGAGCGACGTTTGAAGGTCGGGAGAAGAATTAAAATTCAGGAAAATCTGAAGAGTTAATCACAAATTTCAGGGGGAACTGCAACAGTTGGTGGTTCTCAGGGACGCCTGTGGGAACCTTCTCTTCAGGCTCGCGGGGGTTTGTGGGTCTTTACCTTCTCCCGGCCTCTTCGGTTAACCTCTTCCGTGTTTGGGGCCAGGCGATCGCAGCAGCAGCCGTCCGGTTCTGTTCATCCTGGACGAGTTCGACCTCTTCGCCCACCACAAGAACCAGACTCTGCTCTACAACCTGCTGGACGTCTCCCAGTCCGCCCAGGCCCCCGTCGCCGTGGTGGGCGTGACCTGCAGACTGGTGAGGCTGCTGAATTTACCCACAGTTCAACTTGTTCTCCAGCGAACGCCGTTTCTCGTCCTCCGCCAGGATGTCCTGGAGCTGCTGGAGAAACGGGTCAAATCGCGCTTCTCGCACCGTCAGATCCACCTGCTGAGCAGCCCGACGTTCCCTCAGTACCTGGAGCGGGTCAGGACCCGGCTCAGCCTGCCCCAGGACTTCCCTGATGGCAAATTTGCTCAGGAGTGGAACGGCAGCGTGGAGGTGAGTCGGCCCGGTGGCGGCGTCCGCCGAGGCGAGGGAAGCATCTTCTTCATCAGGCTCGCGTGTCTTTCAGAGTCTGTGTGAGGACAAATCTGTCCAGGAGGTTCTCCACAGACATTTCATCTCCACTGCCGACTTCCGCTCGCTGCACCTCCTGCTGGTACGCCTGGTCTTCCTCGCCTTTCCTTCTCCGCAGCAGACGTCTTACTCTGGGTTTCTGCTCCACAGATGTTCTGTCTGAGCCGCGTCTCCGTTTCCAGGCCGACCATCAGAGCGTCCGAGCTGCTGGAGGCCAGCAGGCTGTGCTTCACAGACGCCACAGCCAACATGCTGCACGGTGAGCTGAAGGCCGGCTCCGCAGACACATGCGCATCTGACGGCTAATGCGTGCGCGCTCTCAGGTCTGTCCATCCTGGAGCTCTGCCTCGTCATCGCCATGAAACACCTGAACGACGTGTACGAAGGGGAGCCGTTCAACCTGCAGATGGTCCACAACGGTAGGAAGGAGAACAGCTGATCTGTGGGTGGTCGCGTCCACCTGAATCAGTACAGCCAAGAAGCTCTGCTGCTCAGAGAAGGTTTTGGGGAAAATGAATGTTAACATCAAACTGGCAATGCTGTTATCCTTCAGGCTGTGTGTGTGTGTGTGTGTGTGTGTGTGTGTGTGGCACCCATCTTTATTAATGGATTCAGAACCTCAGCTGAATCAGATCTCTTCCAGAAAGCATTCATTCGATTTAAAAACATTCAGATTATTTTAAGATGGGGGCAAAACTCTGAGCTGTATCTCAGATTAAGACTTTTTTCCCTCTTTTTTTAGTCATAATCCTAATTTTCAGCCGGTGGTTTAAGTCTTTTTAAAGGTTGAGCAGCAGGTGGCGCTGATGAGCTCCTTCACTCTGGTTGCAGAGTTTAAGAAGTTCCAGCAGCGGCGGTCAAGCTCCCTTTACAACTTTGAGACTCCCGTCATCATGAAGGTCCGTGTGACCCGTCCTCTCAAACGAGGGCCCGAGCCCGCCGGTCCTGACCCGTTCTCTGCTCTGTCCTCAGGCCTTTGAGCACCTTCAGCAGCTGGAACTGATCCGTCCCGTCGACGGCTCCTCTGCCAAGTCCCAGAAAGAGTACCGGCTGATGAGGCTGATGCTGGACCACAGTCAGATCATGGAAGCCCTGCAGAAATACCCACAATGCCCCACAGATGTCCGACAGTGGGCCATGTCAGCGTTTGGCTGAGCCGGACTGGAGATCCCTGTCGCTGACTCTTTATAAATAAAGTTTTGAATTTCTCAACTGCTCTTCAGTCGCGTGTCTGATGGAGGACAACCGTGATCGAAGTGTCCCGTGAGGGACTCAGACACACGAAGGGGCTGGTTCGTTCCCGGAAAAAGGAGTTGCGCTGGTTCACAATCTAAAAACACATTTATTTACATCACGTGGATCACTTCAGCTATTAAAAATCTTTTGCGCAGAGCCACAGTGCTGATCAGATTAGCGTTGCCCTCTGAGGCGACCTCTCCCGCTTCTGCTCCCAGCTCTCAAACCAGTTCCAGTTTGAAATTCCAGATTGTCCACTCGGAATCTCAGCTTTTACATTCTTTTTTTTTTTTTTTTTTTTTGTCAACAGCATAAAAATTGATGCAGACTGCCGGAGCAGGCGGCCCGAGAGCGCCGACCCCAGAGGCGGGTGGATCAGCTCTGTGACTCCAGCAGCAGCCGTGGGGTCAGACGTGCTCGTAGTGTGTTCCGGGTGGGACATCTGGCCTCCGCTGGCTGCTGCTGCTGGAGGTCGTTCCAGTTCAATGTTTCCTCTAGAAGTGTCAGTGTTGAAGAAGCTAATGAAAAAGTGTCCGACTGTGCTGAGCACGCCACGCTAACGCTGAGGAGCGCCTCGCCGCTCTTCCAGAGCTCCGGCGCTTCTTCGGAACATCAGCAAACCCCTTAAGTGCCTTCTGAAGTACTCAAATAAGCCTTTAGCTTTCAGCTAACAAAGCTCGACTCCTCTGTCGTAATTAGTGGACAACCACGGGGAAAATTTAAAAGTAGAGGAAACACTGAAGTTCAACACGCACGTATAAAGACTCAGCTCAGAGTATATAGTCAATACAAGTATTCTCATATGGTCTCATGTCTGTACAGTCAAAACTGCTTAAAATAGTGGGGGCGGGGGGCAACAAGACACAAACGTTTCACTGGTAAGTTAATATGCACAGCAGTGTGGGACGCCCACGTCCACGCAGGGACGAGTGAAGCAGCAGACAACCATTCGCACAGCCGGGCCTGCTGCTCCTGCACAAGGAACCCAGGTTCCAGCCCGTTTCTAGGGTTTAGCTTTAGTTTTACCTGCTGTTCTGGGTTTTTAACCCTTGGGTCTGTGTGGGGTTGTCTTTAATGCCCAGATGTGTGTGTGTGTGTGTGTGTGTGTGTGTGTTTTTACATCAAAAGCTGTGATAAAAGACAAATTTCTGTTTTTATCTGGATCAGACAATAAAGGTTATCGGTCTCCCTGGGGAGGAGAGCAGAGATCGTTGGGATTTCCCGGTTCTCCGTCAACGTGCTGAGCTTCTGCTCAAACCTGCGCGCGAATGGGTCTCCGCTGTTTCCTTTTTGCTCGTTTCTACGGCGACAGGGCGCACAACCACAAGAAAACCAGCCAAACGCAAAGCCCTACAGGGTTACACAGGGCTCAGTCCATCAAAGAACACACAATACTGGAATCCAGGAGCCTGGAGAACATTCATTCTCGGTTTCTTGTCCAAAGACTGAATAGAAAGAAGCATGTTACAGTTTCTATTTTTTTTCTTTTTGAATTAAAGTATTTCCTGAATTATGACCCCTCCCACACCCTCCCCAACAGCAACCGTGTATCATGCTTATTCTGAAAACTACCCCCCTCAAAAAAACCAACAACAACAACAAAAAAAAAAATAAATCAAACTCAGGCCTGTAAATTAAAACATAAATACAACATATCAATATGCAAGGTCACAGATAAAAAAAAATGCTACAAGTTATTGTGTGTATTGAAAGTCGCTCCTGCAGTGGGTCCTACACGCGTGTAGGAGAGTTTGCGGCACTGGTTGCATATAACTTGCGAGAACTTAGAAAAGCATAGTACTGAATCCCTGAATGGTGTTTGTAGCTTCGGGGGGTTTCAGGAGCACAGTTGAAACTCGAGCGGCCGCACGCCTCGGTCACGCCGCCGGCTTCTTTAGGTGCTGACAGCGTGCTCGCTGTGGCTCCACGAGCCACTTTGGCAGAACCTTCTGAAGGTCCGCCGGTCAAAGCCGGCTTCAGCAACACTGCAGGAATAATACTGGAGTTTATGCGCTTCTCGCAACCACGCGGAGGATTCCTGGACGCCGCCGCCCCAGGCGCGTTCCTGCAACGCCAGCCTTTCCCTCCCTCAGAACGTTGGACTTCCACCTCTCTCTAAGCGGAACAATTCTGCGTAGCCTCCTTTTTCTTTGTTTTGAACAGACGTGTGATTTTGTCTGTCTACCCCAAAGGAATCCCTGCACCTGAGGTAGCACGTGTGGAGGGGGCTGCTGGGGTTTGCAGTACTGATGGTTCCTGTGGGCCTCGGCCTGACCAGGACAGGTCGCCCAAGTGCTACAGTGAGGAAATAAAAGAGATGGCTTCGACTTCCTGAAGAACTGTCTGCCGGCTGAGCTCGCCGCTCCGGCCTGCTGCTGCCGCCTCGCTAGTGTTAGGCTAACTGGTTGTGGGTTCTCCTCCCGGGAGTGAAACCGCGCCACGCTCTGGCCCTCAGAAAGTCGCCCTGAATGTGACACCGCTTCTTTAAAGCTTCTTTGTTTTGGCCAATCGCATCGGTGGAAAGTGACCTTAAACCCGCGCAAATCTGAACTGCGACCGTGAAACCGCCCCGAAGTTTGAGTAGAGACTGCAGGTCTGCCGGCACCAGTGTTCAATGTTCCTCAAAAGAAGTAAAGACTCAAAAAAGGTCGCTGTTGCCGCGAC
Source organism: Arothron firmamentum (assembly GCA_016586285.1). Lineage (NCBI taxonomy): Eukaryota > Metazoa > Chordata > Actinopteri > Tetraodontiformes > Tetraodontidae > Arothron > Arothron firmamentum. The sequence goes on along the minus strand of BJFM01002403.1, from coordinate 30,133 downwards.
AACGACAACAGATACATCCGTTTTGCCTGACATCTACAAGAGTAATTCGTAATATTACGTAGAGATGGCACCAGGATCCGATAGAAGTTCCTTGCCTCAGCTCGGCCCGCTGTCGCCTGCCTCCTCCGTCGCCAGCGCTGAAGGCTCCAGCCCTTTGTGAGGAACACAAACGCCTCACTGGCAGACCTCTGCGGGAAAGTTGATTGCTAGCTTACAGCTGATTGTACCCGACTCTGGAAAAAGCAGCGCTCAGAGCAGAGCGGAGCCACGCTCCACTTCTAACCTCCCCAATTTGCTCTCCTGGGTGTCAGATTTGGATTTGGAAGGAGTGAAAAACACGACCTGGTGCAGCAACACGCTGGGGCAATTAAAGATGCTAAAACCGCTAGTTTGTGAGGAGTCCCTGAATGCACCGCGAGTGCAGGAAATAAGCACGTCGTTGTGTTTTTTTGTAATAATTTCTGTAAGATCAGAGCTCCTGGATTCTAATCCCAGAGTTCGAAAACTCTGACCAGAGAGCAACGTTTGGCCAGACCAGACAGTCGGGTTCATCAGGCCGGGCCGGATCGTCCAGCTGCGGACTGGGACAGCACAGCTGAAGTCGAGATGAGGCAAGGAAAGGGAGAATCAGCCAAGAGGAGGAGGAGGTATTCTAGTCTGAGACAGGTGAGGATGAGGAGGACGAGGCGGAGAAGGTGGCGAGTAGCAAAGATTCCTGAGGTGTATCACAAGAGAACACAAACTTCTTGATTGCGATCCAAACCGAAAGAAAGAGGCGTGCGACCCAAAGAGAGGCGAGCTGGCTCAGCTGGGTACAGGTACAGTTCCAGACGCTGGGCTGGGGGGACACCGCAGCCACACCTCAGATCCCACCCGTCCAGTTTGCCCCTCCAAAGAGACAACACCCCACCAAAGCCGTCACCAGCGCTCCATCAGCTGACGCCAGGTTCACTCCTGACGGACGCGTCCTGGACAGCCAGGTCTGGAACAGCCCCAGACCCTCATTCTGGCTCAGACTGGGAACACACTGGGAACTGGTTTTGGCCCGATTGGCTGCCTCAGACGGCGGAGGGGTGTGGGTGGGGCTCATCGCCGAACCCTAATCCTCAGGTGCGTGGTGTCAGCCGGAATATTTAACCGCCCCGAGGCGAGTGGGAGCCTCGGGAGGTCAGATGGTTAATGTCAAACATCCGCCCGCCTCCGACGGATACAGCCAATGAGAGCGGGCGCAGCAGGAAGTGAGCGGATGCTGCGTCCAGCTCAAAAAGCAACGCATGAAGAAGTTCCCACAATGGCAGCAAAAAGAAGCCTCAAATGGACAGAACAGCTCCTGGAACTATGGCAACAAGAGCGCGGCGAGCCGCAGCAGCCGGCCATCGGCGTCGCTCGTCCGCCGTGCCGGGTCACCTCCTGAAGCCAGCTGACCCGAGACCTCGTGTCCTCTGTGAGTCAGCCTCCAGGTGTCTCTCAGTCTGACTGGGTGGTCTAGTGTGTGCGTCCAGGTGATTCACAGCGCAACGAGGGCTTGAAATCACCCTCCTGTCTGATGTCTCCACGTGTCTTAAATTGCTTTAGATTTCAGAATCCTCCAGTGTGTTTCCAGCCTAAATTCATCTTCTGGGAGTCAAAAGAATTCGGATAAATAACAGAAACATCCTGGAACATCATCATCATCATCATCAGACAGAAAATAACGATAATAAAACTGTCTGGGATCGAAAAACACATGAGCGACGGCCAAATTAACCCCGACATCTCCCAGCAAGTACTGAATGACTGGGATGAAAATGGAAGCTGGCTGGAATCAAATGTGCTAAATGTCGTATTTTACAGCCGACAGGTTTCGTTCCAGTGTTGAGGGGAGGAAAAAGGGATGAAGAGCGTGTTGAGATCAGTCCTGACTGCACGTCCAGGAGGCTCGTCAGCAGTGAGCAGAGAAGGTTGGAACTCCACCCTCCAGCTTCTCTGAACGCCAAAAAGAAGGGAAAAAAAACCAAAAAAACGGGGACCAAACGGGGCGAAGGCGTGGCATCGATGACGCGTGTAGCCTCGAGTGCTGCGGACTACGTTTCCCATGAGTGTCGTGGCTGACAGCAGACAGGGAAGCATGAGTGATGACTGAATGAAATCGTGTCCATCTGAAGTGAGGTATACCTGGTTGAAGGAGGTTCAGGGTTTTTTTTTTGTTGTTTTCTTTCTTTTTCAATTGTCATAATGCTGGAAAATGACCCCCTCCCCCATCCCCCCCTCACCCCGTTAAAATAAGCTTGATTACCAAGTTGTCTGGGTCCATAATACACTATGTACAGCAGCATTACACTATAAACATTCAGAAGCTGTTGCTTATTGGCAGAATGCTAGTTGTTACTTCAGAAAAAAAGCACACGAGAAAACAACTAATTAATCCCGAGCTGGTGCTCGTCTTGGGTTTTTTTTTTTCTTTTACACTGAGACTTCCGTGAACTTTGTCTGCCAGGTCTTTCCTTTTCCGTAGAAAAGCCGAGCAGCCCTCTGATGTGAGCGTATAAAAACAATACATGAGAAAAGTCTTCTGTTGTCGCGGGATCCTGAATGCTCAGCGTGGAAGAGACAAGTTAAAACGTTTAAAATCCTCAGGCACGCATATCAAAAATGAGGTGGATATCAACTGATGTGGTCGTGAGGTGGGTGCAGGGTGTTTCCTGAACGCAAGTAGCGGCCTGCACTTAAAAAGAAAAGAAAACCCGCCGACCAACCAGGGTCGGCTGCTCCTCCCCGCCGGTCCGTCCGTGCTTGGACGAACCCGTCTGCCGAGCCTGCCGATCATAAGCTGGACTCCTTGGGCGGGAGGTCCACGTTGGTCACCATGGTGACGACGGTGACGATCTCCTCGGGGCCGATGACGGGCGCCTGGCGCTGCATCTGGCCGATGCGCTCCTCCACGCAGCCGGCAGACAGGCGGGCCTCGGCCTCGTGGTCCCAGCAGTCCTCGATGGTTTCGCAGAGCATGGCCAGACCCTGAGGGCAGCAGAGTGGGGTTTGATTCACGGACCACGTTCAGCCAATCACAGCCATGCACCTGACCTCTGCAGCAGCCGCTAACTTCTCTAAAACCACTTCTGGATTGTGCATGTGAGCGTGCCGGGGTGCTACCGTGTGCTTCTGCCAGCAGTCTCGCAGGCAGGGCCTCAGTTTCTTGTGAACCACGACCTCCTGCATGTCCTCCAGAGACGGGTGCTGACCCACCTCCTCCTCGAACGGCAGCATGTACTCGTCCACCGGACCTGCAAGTGCCCCAAACGTGAGTGAACGCAGTCGGGGTCAGAATGCGGAGGCTTTCCCCGCGGACGCGTGCGCCTCACCGTCGGCGGCGGTGCACCGAGACACCAGCTCCCACAGCACCAGCCCGAAGGCGTACATGTCGATGCGCAGGAAGGCGTCGCGCTGGAAGTTGATGGCGCCCTCCAGGACCTCGGGTGCCATGTAGCGCCGTGTTCCAACCTGCAAAAGGTCAAAGGTGAGAGTTCACACACACACACTCCACAGGCCACCGTCCCAGCTGCTGTCCGACCGCCCTCACCTGGCCGTGAGTGTCTCCTGCAGACTTTCCCGCCTCAAACTGCAGCGCCAAGCCAAAGTCGGCGATGCAGGCGGTCAGGTTGTTCTTCAGCAGCACGTTCTTACTTTTGATGTCCCTGAAAGACCCAAAACATAGAAGAACAGTCAGCTGAGAGGGGACCCGGCAGAGGTTTGGGGAAATTCCAGAATGTGTGCTGCTGCGTGGTGGACCTGTGAGCGATAGAGGGTTTGTGTCCATCCTTGTGTCCAGGGATGTCTTCGTGGAGATAAGCTAGTCCACGGGCTGCTGTTTGAGCGATGAGACAGAGCTCGTTCCACGACACCACGTTGGCCTTCAGGTAGTCGGTCAGCGACCCCTGCAGGATGGCACAAAAAGGAGAGGCAGACCCAGAGACATTACCCACGGTGAAAGCCATTCGTACCAAAAGTATCCAGATGTTTAATTTACTGCATCTGAAATCCGAGCAACTCTTAACATGTAAAACCTGTAAAAAATATTTATGAAACGTGTAAATAGTGTAAGAACTGCTGAATCCTGACTGCTGCAGCAATAGCTTCATAATGCAATTTTTTTTTTAAATAAGTCAGAAAATAAATTGCATTATGATCATAAAGAAAAGAAGGAGACAATATTTGTTCCCCAACAGTGAAATCTTCCATCCTTGGATGTCAGAAGGCTGCAGTGATCACATCTGGCAAAAACACAGACGATGCAGTTTCTGGAGTCACCACTAGAGGTCAGGCCACTCCAGCTAAACCAGGGGAGGGCAACCTTTTCCACTCGTGGGCCACAATGGGGCCTAAAAGTTGGCAGAGGGGCCAGACCGGGATGGATGGAGTGTTTTGGTGACCCTCCTCATGGGAGAAGAAATATATGATGGGATATGTAGAAAACATTATGGTTTAATAGCAACTGAAAATGAGCAAAAGCATTACAACAAAATATGTGTCTTTGAAGCCCCACGGTCTTTAGCTCTCCAGTGAAATGACTCTTTAAACACTGAAAATTAAATAAAATGTAGCTTTTCATGCACTGAATGTTCTGTTATCCTTCAGGATATCATCATCACCACTCTCTTAATTTCAAAAATGGTAGGACATGCAGATGCTCTCGTCCTTCTCCTTCTATTCATTGTGCGTCCCCAGGGCCAAAACTCAACAACAACCAGTGAAAGGACGCAACTGGTGCGCATTGTTTACTTTGAGATCGTACACGCACCTGTGCACCACTTATGTGCACCCCTAATACTCAATAACGTGCAAGGCTTATTGAACAAGTCATTTTTCAAATGCATTTTTTACATAGCATCATGGAGAAACTTGCTTTTTAGTTTCGGTGGGAACAGTGCAGAGCATGGGAATTGCAAGGAAAAATAACAATGTATAATATAATTTCTTCCAAGTTCGCTGGCCGGATTAAAAACCTTAATGGGCCGCATGTGGCCCGCGGGCCGTAGTTTGCCCACGCCTGAGCTAAACGCACTCTGATGCTGTTGGTTCAGTTTCCAGTTTAGCGACATTCACACGCATCACCTACTCACAGCCACTGAAATCCTGGGAATTACAAAAGGCAGAAAATTCTAAAAGAGAGTAGACGAAACGAAATCAGCTGCATGTTTAGCGTTCCAGCTGTGACACATGTGGGGGTCAGTGTGCCACCTGTATCTGATACCTGCTGGCAGAGTTGGAGGTACGGAGTATTTTTTTCTTATCTTTAAGTGGATTATAAACTACTGTAGCTCCATCGGCAGCAAACATCAATAAAATGGGCTGGTTTTGTAGATGTTTGTACAGGGATTAGCACCAAAGTTTCCTCAGAGAGTTCGGATTCATGCACAATGTGCCTGATTGTTGTGGCGGGTTCAAGAAAGAGCACAGAGGAAAGTTGGAAGTAAAAGAATAGATCATTTAAAGCTGAAGCCATCTCAGCCACAGTTAGAGTTTTCACCTTGTCGTGGTAGGTGGTGATGAGCCACAGTTCCAGGTCCAGGTTGTTGTTCCTCTTCTCCACGCCGATGAAGTGGAGGATGTTTTCGTGTTTCATGCCGTTTAGGCTGTAGATCTCGTACTCATTTTGCCAGGACAGCTTGTCCTAAACAACAGTAAGGAGAAAATCTTATCCTGACGTGCACTGAAACAAGGCTGCTTTTAATATTTGACAACATTGATGCTGGAGCAGCAGCTTAAACTGTTAATACAGTAAAAATGTTCAAAAGAGGGGTGAACAAGCACAGACCTGGATGGGGAAGATCTTCACAGCCACATATTCATTCAGCAGCTGGGCCTTCCACACGCAGCCAAAGCGCCCCCTGGCTTTCACCTCGATCAGCTGCAGCGGTTTGTGTCCCAAAACAGGGGACGGGGGTGAGGGTCCGGGGTCCTGGAGACAGTGGAGGGGGGGGGGGAGGCTGTTATTACGACTGCAGCTCAAACCAAAGGTGGTCAGACCTTTAGCGGTGCTGGAGTGGAAGTTTACCACGGCGGAAAAGTCCAACAGCCTCAGTCTAACAGTAAATGCGCTTCCTTACATTCAAACAGTGCTGGGGGGCTGTTGGACTGAGGGGAGGCAGTAACCTGGAGGAAGACCTGGAGCCTTGAGGTCCACTGACAAGGTAAAAAAAAACAACAAAAAAACCCTCAAGCAAGATAAAGCTTCATCCGCACTAATCCCGCAGGAACAAAGGCAAAGAAGCCGATGGCTCCAAATATAAAGTAGGTTAAACACACAGCTGGTGATCGGGATTAAGCTGATCACTTTCACATGTGACGTGACGGAGGAGGACAGGAAGGTGAAAGAGAGGCGTGCCAACGTGGGAGGTCACATTCCCAGCAGGATTAAAGGTAGAAACCTGATACACTGCTGTACAGTCTGACTTCCCTCGTAGGCCTCTGCTGTCAGGGCACATGTTTCCATGGCAACTATCAGGTTTGTACTTGAACTGAAGGTTGACGAGGCAAGTGGAGCAACGTTTAAGATCCTCGGGCCCCGTGTGCTCAATGCTGATTCTGTTGGAATGAAACACTCTTTCTGGCAATGACAAAAAACAACAGACAAACCTTTTTAGCTAAATTCCGCTGGAGGTTGACCTGTCAGTCAGCGTGAAAAACACTTCTTTTCATAACGCTGCCTTTCAGACCAGAGCAATGCAGAGGTTAGCATCCACAGAAAGCATACACTCTTGGAACCGCCAGCCAGTCTGTCAATCTGTCCGCTTTAATACGCTCCGTCCCACGCCGTCCACCCTTCACCTCAGACACAACTGCGTCCCAGTCTGCAGAAATACACAACTGTGCTGATGCATCTGGTAGGAATAAACAGGTGATTGTCAGAATTGTTGCGTTTTTCTCTCCATGAAGTCACGGTTGGATCCATGGTGTAATTTGGCGGTTTGTTTTTGTGGCGTGTGAGGGCTAATGGGGTGGGAGACGGCGTGTTTGCTTAAAGACGCTGAGCTGCAAGGCAGGCCCCGTCCATCTGTCTGTCTGCCTGTCTGTCTGCACCCTCTTTTCAAACCACATACCAGCGAAATGATGGGGAAAATTACCCGGGACGGGGCCGAGGCCAGACTGCAGACTGGCTCCAAACATGGTGGAAAACAGGCTGTACTCAGCAGCTGAATCAATCTATATTTCACTGAAAGGTTCGTCTACATCTGTCTGCAGATGAGACTCAACTCAGGAAGAAAAATTAAAAAGCTGCCACTGATGGTTAAACATCCATAATTAAAGCTGCAGGAGAAAGCATCCTCTTCCTGTTTCCACTCATATTTCCTTATCAGATGTTCTTGTTCGACAAGTAAACACACAATACTGACTGACTATAGATGGAGTTATTGGACCCATCTGATCCATGTGCCAGGGAAAAACATCCTGGATGGCCCCTGCTGGAATCTTCATCTGCAATTAGGAGAAGGGGCGGTGGAAGGGGTGGTGCTGGGGAGGCTGCAGCACCCCCGTTGGTAAAGGACGGTGCTGTTTATAAAACCGGCTGTAGCAAATACAGTAGTAGCAGCTTTGCACGCACTCATACTCTGCACCAACAGCACAACATCAAATGAAGAACACAGCGGCCTTTTAGAGCTCTGCAGATGTTCTTCAAGTAGTTTTTAAACTTTTATGGAAGGCTGAAGTTCATAAAGGTGGTTTTTCCCAGCAGCCTTGTTTCTGTTTCTAGAAATCTGTCAGCCTGACGTGGCTCAGCCTGGGCTGCCTCGGGAGGTCACCGGATCTCCGCTAATCACAGGACACCAGCGCTGCCAACGGGGCACATTACACTTTGTCAGCAGGACACAGGAAACTGGAAAAGAGAACGTGCTGCTTCATTCTGTACTTCCAAGTCCTCCATCAGCTCCTCCAGCCGAGTCAGGTTACGCCTTCGCTCATGGCATCGCAGCTGCCATACTTCAGTTAGGGACCTGACGGAACGGCCGTTCAGATCTCTGAGCTGAGCAGATCTGATGACGCTTCGAACTGTTCTTCTGTTCCACAGTGAAGACCAGGGACAAAGGAACTCAGTGTCCACATGGTCTTTGTGAGCAGAGCAAGGTTTCCAGAGTCAGCACCGCCATTGGTCCAGCCGGGAAACCAAGGCCCTCAGTTTGCTGTTAAAGACGGAGAGATGTGCTGCGGTTTCACCAGAAACATGGCGAGGCCTCGCAGAGGAAACTGGGTTACCACACACACACACACACACACACACACACAAACACACACACACACACACACACTCACACACACACACACACAGAAACATGGTGGGCATTCATACTGTGGAGACTAGGGGCTGCATTCTCAGCCATTTTGGCATTTTCATCACCATGCACATTATCAGCAGGGAACACAAAAGAAATCCATCCATGCAACAGAACCAGGCAGAAAATGAACTCAACAGAGAGAGAGAGAGATGTGCTGTGGACTGAGTAAACAAGACTCCGTTGGAAGGAAAAAAAAAAAGGCACAGATCAACAACACTGTGGTGTGGGAGGTGGAGGATTCATACCAAGCTCTGGGAGGGGAGTGGGGTTCAAATTAACGGTGTTTCGACTTCAATTGAACTGCTCTTACCTCCACCATAATGTGAAAGGCGTGCTTGTTGAACAGGAACATAAAAGCAAACAGAAATTATTTCCTGTCAGTCAGAGGCAGAGAAAAATGGAGCTGCTGGTTCATCTCAGAGGACTGTTGTTCACCCTCAAGCTCCAGAGCAGGGCTTCGACATTCTGAGCACTCGATGAGTGCGTGGAGGTACAGGTCCACGTGAACGTGGAGGAGGTACTTAATGAGCGAAAGCAACAGATGATCGAAAGAACTGGTCCAAGGGACCAACAAAGGACAAGAATGTCAGGGAAAGACGACAAGGTGACCACTGCTGGAGTTGTCCACGAGGTCCAACAGAGACAAAAGCTCCCAAAAACAACATTATTCTCTTCAGAGAATAATGGGAACAGCAGAGATGTGCACCTGAAATAAGACCAGCCCTGTTTACCAAGATCAGGAGGACATTTTCAGATTAAATTACACGGCTCAGACATGGTCACGAGAGACAAAGTGCTGGACCATCAGGTCATGAAGACGACAGGCGAGAGAGATGCTAACTTCAGAAGAGTGACCACGGCATCCTTGTCTGCTCAGACACGTGACCAAACTCAGTCAGGAGATGCGTCATTTTTTATAAAAAAGAATTGATTCATCAAAATCGATGTGCACAGGCTCTTTTCCCTGACGATCGGTCGGAAACAAACACCGTTCACCAGCGTGACGGCCGACCTGAAGCAGCACATTTATAGTTAAGAAGCAGACCCAGCATTTTTGACACTTCTGAGTTTCAAAAAAACATTTATTAATAGATCTCTTTCTTTTGATCTAAATTTGGCAGTTCTAGTTGCAATTTTAAAACATTGTTTGCAGCATGATGTGTTCATGGCAAGAATTATTCAATCTGAGGACGGCCAATAATAATTTAGTTATTCCCACTTCCTCTCTGCGAGAGGAATCACCTAAATATAGAAAAGATGAAGTCTGAAGTCTTTGCCTCTGGTCAGATGGCAGCTGCCTGTTTATATTGCAGCAGCTTGTCATTAGAGCCTTTGATTAAACATTTACAGTGTGATGCAGATGAAACGGATGAAGTTCACACAGAGGGTGGTCTAAGGAGGCGTTAGCTCCATCTGTGGCTAACACAGAACAATGAGGGGTGGCGGGGTGACATCCCATCGTTAGGCGCTGGCGAGTCGCTGGGCTGAGGGAGGAAGACGCCACTCAGGCTTTCCAGGAATCCCCCTCATGCCCGTCTCCTCTGACAGCAGAGGAACGTCCACGCAAAGGTTTATTTGGGGGGGGCAAAAGGGGCGCTTTCTGAAACGAATCAACTATCACAGGTTTAATATTACTGCTGTGATCTGCAGCGTCATCAGTCCTGATCTGATCTTCTCTCTGTTTCATAAGCTGCTTTCTTCTCTGCAAATACACAAAGTCAACAGAGGAGCCGGCTGCTCGTTACTTCCTCCCCCACGCTCCCCACCCACCCACCCACTGCAGGCCTGTGAGGCTGAGCTGCGTTTAGCTCTGTTTGTCTATATAAAGCTTCATCAATAATGCACAGGCCCCCGACTCCTCTTCCATATGGTGGAAGCTCTGGGTAGGTTTTCATATTCGCTCCACAGCAAAATTAAACTTCTAAGAGCGCAACATCACATCCCAGCTAATACAGCCAGGGGTTTGTTACGGAGGGGACCTGGAGAAGGTTGGTAAAGGTAGACAAAACAAACGCATTTGGACACCAAAACAAAGGTTCTGGCAGGCAGAAGGCAACGTGGGTCTGCCAGTTTGTAGGTTTGAATAAAGAACTGTTGTGATTTTCACAATTGCCTCTTCATTCATCAAAATCTGGACCCTGGTGACCTTGCTGGAGCCAGGTAAAGACACAGGCTGGCTCTGCTTGAACCCCTGGTGATCAAACAGCACCAACGCCAACACCAGGAACTCGCCTGAACGTGGCAGAAAGAGCCAGAGTTCCTCCTGGTTCCTGCACCTGAAGCAGAACCAGAAGTGAAGACCAGAGTTGGACTTACGTGTGTGGGAACGAGGGCTGCCGGGTACGCCAGCTTGTGATGCCTCCACATCCAGAAAGAGAAGAGAACCACAGCGACCAGGCCGATGATGGGAACCAGCGAGTACAGCAGAGTGCTGAGGAGCCGGGGCTTTGGGGAAAATGGGTTGGAGGTGGCTGCGTGATAGGGAGAGAAAAAGAGGTGAACTCATGAATAAAGGGACTCAAACCAGCTTCAAAGAGAGGGCCTGATTGGCTGAGTGCTGTGCGACATCATCTGTAACGCTCCTCGCACACGTGCGCACGCGCAGAGCAGGATTAGCAAATCCATCCCGTGACATAATGTAGTCCGCCTGCCAAAAATAACAGCACCCTGAACTGTGAGCGACCCCGCAGGAGCCACCTGCTGGCCCAGCGCGTCCTCCATCACAGGGTGGGACAGGAGTCAGAGCGCCCAGGGGAGGGGCCCCGCCCCGTTCAGCTGCGCTAACGTGACACCAGCAGCCAGCAAATTAAGGTCAAACATGCTATGACACCAAAATTAATAACATAATTCCGTCCCCAACGTCTTCAGGATCCTGCTCTGAGTCACACTCATCAGTTTTCTAGGATGAGCCTCGATTCTTCATCATAATAAGGCGTTAGCTAAGTCACCAAAAGACACACACGAGCTGATTGATAGAGGAAGTTTCCTAATTGCCTTTGCTTTAACCTCTTATCTTTTCATTTGTAACGGTCCTGAACAAGCTGCTGCCATGGACGTATGCTGTCATAAATTACATTGTGTTACAGGCTTAGCTTTAGCATTCAGCGCTGTGTAGTTTGGCTGTCCTCCAAATTCTACATTTCTGGACAGAAGAAAACGGCAGCTCTGCGTTGCCATGTTACTCCCCCAACTTGTTATTCTGGTTTCAACAACCTTTCAAGGTCGTTTTTTTGTCAATGTAAATGAAAAACAGCACAAGTTTAGCGACTCTTGTAAATGTCACGAGAAATGAAAAGTAGAACTGTAAAATATTAATAATATACGTTAAATTTAGAAAGCACGTTTCTTCTCTGTAACTCTGATACTCTCACACTCAAACATGTGTGATTTCAGTATTCGGAACAGGCACTAAATTAAGCACATCTTTTCATGTCTGGTTATTATCCTTTCTAAAATACTCAAATATTTGCAAGGAACGTCAACGACTGTAGAGTGTGTGTGTGTGTGTGTGTGTGTGCTCAGGAAGCCCCGAGTGCTGATCGGAAGAGAACTAATTAGTCAGTTATTGGATAAGTGGAGCATTCTCGCAGGTGAGCTGAAAACCTGGAGAGCAGAGAGGTAGCTGAGGTGTGGCTGCACAAGCAAGAAAGCAAACACTGGCGTTTTTTTCTGTGTGTGCATACGTTGGATGATACATACTGAAGGGGGTGGAGTGGTGCTGATCGCTGTGAGGCAGCACCTCGGGCACATACAGGAACTTCTCATTGCACATGTTGCCTTCGCAGCAGCAGAAGAAGACATCGGGACTCTCCTTCCTCTCCACGCACTCGTTACTGCGGAGGACACCGTCATTTTGTCAACAAGGCAGATATCTGGAATACTACCGCGGCGACTTCAGACTCATCTTTAGGAAGAGAAACTCAGAATTCTGTCTGAATTCTGAGAAACATTTGTAAAAACCCTGAAAAGGTTTAAAGAGCGAGGTGAAGGCAGACAAACAAGTGAGGAGGAAGAACAATTAGAAACTCTAAACACAATCACATTTAACAAACACACAACCACGCGTGTGCGCACACACACACACACACATCAGATAAAAGCCAAAGGAAGTGGCAGCCGCCCTCCACTTGCTCTGGCCTCTCCAGGGAAGCGAGGTGGCGCCGTCTGAGCGGAGGTACCCAAGCCGAGCCGACTCCGGGGCCCAGAGTGACTTTATCATCCAGGAATCAAAAGGAAGTGGACCAGAACAAGCACAAACCACCCAAATGTTGAAATAATTGAACAAACTCCCCACAAAATCAAGATAAGCTGCAGAAGAAAAGGCGCAGCTCTAAAACTTGAGCTTCTCGGAAACTTTCCATCCACATGAGCACCTTCAGTGGGTTTTGCTGCTCCTCCCTCCACCCATATTCACCTGTCGTAGCAGTTGACATCGTCCAGCCAGCAGCCTTGCTTCACCACCTCCACGGTGCCCGAGATGTTCTTCCACGTGGCGAAGCAATGCCGCCGCTTGTCTTTCTCCCCGGAGGGGCAGGGTTCAATCCCGCTGCGGTTGGTGCGATCCTTCTCCCAGCTGGAGTTGTAGTAAGCGCACTCTTGTGTCTCGGAGCGCCCCAGAATGGCACCTGGACAGGAGGAACACGTTTCAATCAGGGTCCTTCATGCAAAAAACAAACCTTTTATTCAACATACTGAAATTTAAAAAGCTTCTTTATATTTGAGCTTAAAAACCAGGATTGAATCAATAACTCGTGCAGGACTTTACGGCAACAACGTTTGGTGATTCAGTTTTTCTCTCTGTCAGCAACATTAAAAATTCCTGCAGAAAAGAACCGAAAAATTAGCAACCGAACTGACCATCCCGTCAAATCCAGCAGCGTCTGATGGAAACAGGCAGCAGCTCTCCGCACCTCTCAACACTTGTCAGGAAGTCCATCTGCTGTGGACCGCTGACAAGCCTGAACAGTCGCTTCCTGACTGGTTCAGGCACACAGTAGATGAGGTGAACCAGCTCCTAGCGTGTGGATAACCCCGTGTCTGACAGAAATAAAGCTGTCAACGTCCTCAGGCTGCTGACTGCCGATCGAAAAGGTGTGTAATGTCACACTGACTGCAGCAGCAGCTCCTAACATGTCAGTTTTATGTACACCCCCCCAGGTCAGAAATGCATTCCAGTTGTCCCTACAGGTGAAAACAGATTTACAATGAGGTGTAGCGGCCTTGCTACACTCGTTTAGCAGGGCCAAAGAACTTCTCCCACCCTTAGCATGACTGTTAGCCTATCTGCTTAAGCGTGTTAGCTTAGCTGCGATGCTTACTGACGCATCGCGAGGTTAGGAGGACGTGATTGAGGTCTGATGGATCATCAACGGTCTCGTTTCTAATCAGGGTCAAGGGGGGGGGGGGTGCTGAGTCCAGTTGCTCTCCCACAGGTCCATCACAGCACCGGTCAGTCATTCTGAAGGTCAGGTTAGAGTCTCCACAGTGAAAAACAAGGTTTCCTGAGCTGAATATGCAGAAACTTTAATGGATGAATCAGGTTTGCTTCATTATTCTGTCAAGGTTTAATACAATTACTTCCACCCACATCGATGTGACTTGATCTGCTGTTATTCAGAGCTGCTTCTGATCAGGCAGGAGCTCTGCGTGATTGGGCAGAACCACGAGGCCAATCAGAGATTCATCTCTGAGATGATTTATTCCCCTCTGCTGGAGAACCATCCTCTCAGTTCCAGCCCGCCCAGAAATAAGAGCCTGGCTTCTCTTAATGGAGGTTTGCTTCAGAAAAAGCATGAATCTCTTTTTTAAAACAGCTGCAGACCAGTTCAGGTCATCGCTCAGTGGCGCCGATGAGGATTTCTACCGTCTAATCACAAAGGCCGAATTTCACTCAACAACAGGTGCAAATTTGTGATGGAGAAGAACAGAGAAGGAAGATCGGACCAGTGGGAGCCAAAGAATGAAGATCCTGGAGGAAACTGGAACATGAGTCAACACTGGGAATAAAGTGCAAGTAAACAGACCCAAAACGGAGTGAGAACAACGTCTGGATCACGTGACCCTGGTGCTAATTCCCTCTTTTTGCCAGCAGTTATCCCAGTCTGTTTCTCAGAAAAGTATTCGTGTCCCTGCCTGCTAGACAACAGGACTCCTGCTGTTCCAACACGTTCATCTTCAGATGCAGTTAAAGATATGAACAGGAACTGTGTGGGAGCGCACGTCCTGAACCTGAAATGTAAACCTTTGCAGCCTGTGCACAGAAAACCCTTCCTCTGCAAACAAGGCTGACTTCCCTTCTCCCCTTCGCTCCATCAAAACTGCTTGTTGTAAACTTGAGCTCAGTCATGTACAACCATGAGGGAGGCGGCTACATGCCCAACGCTGCTGTGGACCCGGGCAGTTCTCATACATCTTTAAATATCCATACTGTCTGCGGGGAGTTCGCCTTACAGCTGCAGTCACATGACTCATCCCAGAATGCCACCTGAGGACGGCTTTCCCTCCTTAAAAGACGCTATCCTTGAATAACCTCCCGTCAAAGACGGGTGGCACAATTTAAATCCGGATTCACGCTCCACGCCTCACAAACGCTCCGTCACCGCCATCCCAGCTCGGGCTACGCTGTAACGCCGAGATTTTTTAGCCCTAACACAATCATGAGCACAGCGAGGCACGAGAACCGTAAATGCTGATAAAATTCTCTGTTATGTACATAACAAACATTCTGACGGTTGGCATGCGCAGGGCTTCCAGATGCAAATATGAGTACGTTCTGCAGATTTTATTCAGGTTTGTTCTTCACTGACAGGAAGATTGTGTCAACACGATACCAGCACAAGACTAAACTTCCTATACAGATGTAGGTTTTCCCCAATCAGTCTGTAAATTGCTCTGTTTGTCTTCTGCAACATTTCCATGCAGCTGATAGCGTCTCAGGTAATGGCTGCGAGCCACGCGAACAGCCACACACGCCGCTAACCGCGAAGGTCGGCTGCCTGGAGCGCCGCGTGCAGACGCTGCACGGCAGAAATGCACAACTCAACGCACACAAATCAATCTTTTGGCTGAAAAGCAGCTCAAAGTTCACATGAGAGGATAACAGCGGCGGTGGAGCGGGGACAGGGAAGAGGCCGCCCACATCCACATACAACAGACTGCTGCCTTTATTGTGAAGTACTTTGAGCTGCACTCCTTCTATGAAAGGAGCTATACAAATAAAGTTTACTGGAAATTATTGTACACAAATGGCGATGTGCTTGGCCCAATGGAGAGAATAACCAATGGAAAAACAGCACTGCACTGTTGAACAAAGGATCAAAAGCCCCATAAGTGCTGCAGACTACGCATTCATCGATATGCTAATATGGCTGTTAAAGCAGCTTGATAGAGTTTTTGAAACTTTCCATGGAGTTTTTGAGAAGTGTCAACAGCGACGAGGACGTTGAAGTGCTCCCTCCAAGCTGACCTTGCTCCGCTCTCCACCTTCAGACGGATGAGCGTCTCCTCATCGGTGAGCGGCAGACTTTCCGTTGAATGCAGGCGTTTATTTATATGCTGGTGGTTATTTATGCGGTGAGGTCGTGTCAGGATAACTGACCATTTAATGAGTCTGGAACTTTAAGGTAAAAGTTGGTTGGAGAAGGTTTGGGCCCTGGTGTTCCCCACTTTACCTACGGTAAAATAAAATATTCCAATGTTCAACTGTGCCTGAAAAACACAGTCTGGGTCTTCGTCATTTGTGGTCGTTGTTGGTGCACTCAGCTGATTGGGCTGTGGATTAACTACTCCCAACCGCGTGAAAACCTCATCAGCATAAAAGAAAAGTCATTTTTGACCAAACTGCTCAAAACATTGTGCAGAAATCAAAGTTGAACGCCTTTTCTGTGTCTCTGTCTGCCAATAAAAGGAACTTGTAGCAGCACTGATGACATCATCGAGCAGGAAACAATGGAAAGATAACTTTATTATACTAAAATAAACGTTGCTAAGGGCTCTACTTCTACATTCGACCAGTGTTTCTGCACCGCTGCCATCAATCCTCTCTAAATGGAGAACGTGGGCGGTCAGAAATGCATCCCAACGCCTGCCTTCAGGGCAGTTCCTGGCTGGTGTGGATAAAGATTTTTCATCATTTATAGCTGACTATCACAGCCATCAGTCAGCGGGGTCAGGTGGCAGCCCGGGGCAGCGTCACTACCTGAGCGTATAGCACAGCCCCTCGGAGTGGGCGGGGACAGAGTTCTGTTGGCCTCGGTGCTGGGCGGTTTACGCAGCCTGACCAGCATCTTCATCCAGCGGGGAGCGACGGGCGAGGTGGATCTGGTCACAAAGACAGCTCTCTTCCATGGGCAGGTGGGGGGGGCTCATGCTGGTGGAGCTGGGTGGAGAGGCATTAAAAACCACAGCACTCAGCAACTGAATTCAATCCCTTTAATCCCCGCCGGAATGCCCTTAGCAACAAATACCATCGCTCTCCGCCTCAATTAGTGTTGATGGGGACCGGTTGCTGCCGAACTGGTTGGGCCTCCACGATACTGGCTGCAGCCAACCGCCGCATGCCGCGCATTCCTGACCGGACAAGCGCTTTACAACGTCCTCCGAGGATCTGGTTCCTGAAACCAGCAGAGGAACCGTTCCACCATGAAGGAGGTCCAGCTCAGCTCAGCAACAGTTCCCATGATGCACTGCTGGAGGAGTGTTTTTCTTGACGTTCAGAGGTTCTGAGACGTCGGATTTGATGTAGAAAAGCTAAATTAGCGAAGCCGCTGTTAGCAGCTTTCTGACTGCAGGAACAAACTAAATTTCAGGTTTTTAACATTGGATTTGATTGGCGGATCTTTTGTTAGCGCGCCCATCAAAGGCGAATGCAGACGTGCGATGACAGCAGCCGTCGCATCCTCCAGCAGCGAGACAAACACGCAGAAGTCTCCTCAAGGTTAGCGATGGGCACGCTGCCTCGGCGAGTCACATGGCTCCGACAAGACAGGACGGCGGCTTCTCAGCCACATCCAGAGCGTGCGCTCTCCTGCATTCACACCGCAGAGCAATAAAAGGCTGGAAGTCAATAAATTCCCTCCTTCAGCCGTGCAAACATCAGGACGACCTCGCCAGCTCCTGCCTCCTCTTTATATTTACTGCTGCTGGTCACAAGGTACCGCCTCAAAAACATACAGCGCCAGCAGTGTTTCTGACCGAGCTCACGTAGCAGCTGATGCACAGTAGAGTTGTTATTACACGGGAATGCTAATTTGGACAACAGTAATAATAATAATATTAATAGCGGCTGATGCTCAGCTGGGAATTTCTCCGACAATAACAGCAGGAATATGAATCTAAAGAACTGGTGAGACTCGTGTCCTTCAAAATGCCTTTCAGGACAACATAAAGATGAAGAGGAGGAGGAGGAGGAGGTGCTGAGGAGAGTCTGAGAGCAGTGATGAATGTCCAGCTCGCAGTATTTAATCAAAGATCAAAGACGGACTCTGCGTGTGTGTAGCCAGCCTGTCTAGACTGAAACGCTCCCAGCACATCAGGAACATCTGCTGAATGCATTAACGCCACCATCTTCTCAGGTATCCACCCTCTAATTGGTCTAAACAGACCTGTCATGGATTCAACATTCCAGCTCATCCAAAATCACGCCGCTCCGCACCTTCGTCTTTTCAGGGAGATTCGTGGATTCTCCCACCACTACACCAGCAGCTGTAGATGAATCACCATCTCAGACGCCTCAGTCCTTCCAACACATTCTCTCAAATAAAAGGACGGTTGCGCCACTAACAGCAGAAACATTCTTAGAAAAAAAAAATCCATTTACCACCATTACAATCCAGACTTATGTCCCAACTCCTGTCTCATCTATTCCTGACATCACCAAAGTTTTAAACACTAAAAAACAAAAAACGCAGATATAAAGACGGTAAAAAGAAAGTCTTCCTGGACTCGGTTCGACGAAGGCCTGACAGGTGATGCTCGTCTTCCTCGGCTGAAAGGAGGAGCCAGCAGGGTTGAGGTGTGACGGCTCTCCGGCTGATTCGGTCCTTGGCCTTTCGGCCCTGTTCAACATTGTGTCACTTTGTCTGCAAACACTTGCTTTTCTCTGCCGACATGTAATCAAGCAGAGAAAAGTGAGGATGTTTGCGAAGGTCAGATGAGCTCCTCACTTTCTCAGAATAAGAAGTTCTTTTCTGAAAGTTGCTACTCACCTCAGCCAATGTGCATAATCAATACCTTAAAATATGATTACGTCTCTGCAACAAATGACTCTGTTCTTTGAATTTTTGCACCTTTGCTACGGCTCGGTAGCAGGACTGAGTGTCGTGACGCCGTTCGGGAGCCATTCTGGCGTCGTGACTTGTGCAAACTTAAAGCAGCAGAGCTCCTCTGACATGACCTTGTAAGTTTAAAGAGTTCTAAGCTGGAGCGGTTCGAGGGCGCGTGACAGTGCTGAAAGGGAAGAGTTGAGGGATCTTTTCACCACTTTTGCCGTCTGTTTGTTGAGCAGCTGTCTGCTAAACAGATCGTGCTCGCTGCCTTTTGTCGTATTCCTGATGACGAGCGTCGCCGTGCGCCCCGAAGTTTCACTCCCTCTTTTTGCTCTCAGCTGTCCTCTCCTCAGTTCTCCTTTCTACAGGACTCACTTTCCCTGCTGACCGACTGCTTCGACTGCCTGTTTGTACTGTTGGTGGTGGTTAAAGTTCACGTCCTTATCAGTTCCTCACAAAGTTATTACAACATTATTACAGATCAACACTGATTTTATGGTGTCGAATCACAACAAAACTGCCTGCGAGGGTCCAGACAGGCTGAATTTAGCCAGCAGGGGGGCGGGGGGGGTGTCATCCCCAGCCAGACCTGGTCCCCAGGTGAAGGTCTGTTGGAGCTTTGAATCACAGCCCTGGGAGGAGGCTGTGCGACCAGCCTGAGCCGATGGGAAACGAAGGCTGTAACAAATCCAGCTGAGCTTCGGGAGCCTCATACATAATTCATGCCAACAAATTAGAAACAGGCAGCATGAAAATGGGACAGAGCAGGTAAGCAGCCACTCCAGGAAACACTCCAAACACTGAGCGGGATGCTGAGGGTGACGGGGAGGAAGGATTACACGTGAACAAGAAAACAGGCCGCAATTCTGACGCTGCTTTTGCTAACCCCCCCACCCCCCCCTGGCTGAAGGTTGACTGTAAAAGATCCACATCTGGTGGTCAAGTGGGTTCGGGTTTCAAACTGCCCTGATTCAAGTGAATCATTGGAGAAAAGGCAGGCCGGCTTCATCACGGTCACATGGATGTAACCCAACACCGGCGCGCAACGGGATCAATGTCTGTGTAAAACCGCCACCGTGATGAAAAACACCAGAACGAGCCAGCCGGCAGACTGGGCCCACACAGACAGACAGCTGAACCCAGAGGAGGGCCTCCGCAGCACGGCTTCAAGCCGTTCCCAGTACGTGTGACATCACCAGTTCAAAGGTCAGCCCCAGCTGCCGCTAACGCCATGGTCCCATTCACTCAGATCCGTTCCAGCTGTGACCGCTGCTGCAGGTTTGGTTTCATCTGAAATCAGGTCCAGAAGCATGAAAAGATCAGCTGCAACTATCCCTGAGACAACAGCTGATCCGTGTTGTTATTGGCTTTGAAAAACAATCAACAACCGGCGAGCTGTTGACATGCGAGTGTGCGTTAATCTGCACCGGTTAAACCTGCTCAAACACCAGCGCCGATAAAACACCAGCCATCACGTTAAAAACAACAGGGACATTCCAGTGACATGAAGTGGAACCGAGTCCTGGGAACCGTTAAACCCACCGATGAAAAGATGGTTTCTAGGTTGTAAAAAGTCAACATTTGAAGCAAATGACTCCTGTCATTCTGTCATTTGTCTGGACGCACCCCCACAATTCCAGCTGAGCAGGACAGGGATTTAAAATGGGCTTTTTTTAAACACAGAAACCTCACAAAAGAGTCATTCTAGGATCAGCAGATCTCAGTGATGTTCCACTTCAGCTGCTTTTTCACACTATTTTGATAGCACCTTACTAGGGAAGAATTCTGGCTTTTCAATTTCAGACGTTATTGATCGTGGAGAAGAATCTGCTCAACACCAGCAGCTTCTTCCAGATCAAACATCGGCCTTTATTTCCCGAGGACGCGCTTATAAATGCACCACAACTCAAACCGACACGGCCAGTGGCCAACAACGCAGCTCGTTCAGGGCTGCTGCCTTCAAAACAACCAAGTAAAGAAAGAAGACCGTCCACACACGCGTCCAAGGACCTGCTTCATCTCCCCGGATCAGTCACAACCAGCAGCAGACGACAGAGAGTGTGTTCACACACACAGTCCTCCAGTCCACATTCAGCATGAATGTCATTAAAACTGCCGAGGCCTCGCTTCATGTGTGATAATCATCTCATTTCAAGGAAAGCCTGGAATGTTTGGAATGTTCTTCTGTCTCCACAAACAGGAAAATATTCATGTTAACTTTGGCACAACACCACATAAACCTATTGTACCTACAGGCTGCCTGACGTTGGC
This sequence comes from Arothron firmamentum, assembly GCA_016586285.1. Classification (NCBI taxonomy): domain Eukaryota; kingdom Metazoa; phylum Chordata; class Actinopteri; order Tetraodontiformes; family Tetraodontidae; genus Arothron; species Arothron firmamentum. The sequence continues at coordinate 9,285 of BJFM01002403.1, read as the reverse complement.
GGTTAGGGACGCAGAACACACAAAGCAAGTTGGAATTTCGGAGGACCACCGCGTGGAGGGCGGAGCTTGGGCGGGAAACTGGCGCTCAGGTGAGTGCGGCAGCAGGTAGGTGTGTTTCCGCTGTCAAAGGTTACTGGTGCTACAACGATCTCTCCGTGCAATCCTACTGTGGGTTTAGACCCAGTGCTGTCCAGTGATTGGCCAGCAGAGAATCATCACCTGCACGCAACAGCGCAGATCAGGTCCCACAGAGGAGTTCAGTCACGCAGCAGCGGTCAAACATGGACATTTCACATTGGACACGCAAAGTTGATACCAAAAGACCGTATTTTTTTCGTCTTCCCAGAGCTGTTGAAGCCGTGGGGAGGCGGCATGAAGCAGAATTAGAAGCCTTTTTCGTGTTCCTGTCTGCTTCAGTCGTCTAACTGAAGGAATGCTGCCCGGACTGCACGTCAACACTTGTGCCTCGTCTGACAGAGGACAGACAGGTTTGTCCCCTGGAGCACACATTTCCATCCTGTGTAACCAAAAACAAACAGTCATTCTGACATTATTGGCTTCAGGTGGCCTCCAACAGCCTGAACAAGCGCAGGAGGAGACTTCCTTTCACGGGCTGCAGGTTTGGACACAACTCTGTCTCTCTGTCTCACCTGGGACGGACATATTTAACTGCTTCACATGAGTAATTACAGCAGCCATCTATTAGCATTAAAATATAAGCACAATCCAGTTAGCATGTGGCAAAATATTTACCGCAGCAGATTTGTCAGCCTGGCTGTGGTTGAATCCCATCTGACAGCTATTTAAAAACTTTTTGGCAATTTATTCTGATATTTTGTCTTCCTGTGCCGTTCTTGATATTACACTCAGCATGCCGTCATGTGCACTGAAATACATTCTGGAGTATTAATATGATACACATGAATAAAATTAGGCTGTAGGTGTGAATCTGTTGGTCGGGTCAGCAGAGGGGCCCTCAAGGGCCCCTGCTGCATGCATCTGCATGGAACCAAACCTGGGAAATGGCAACTTTTGCAACAAATGCTTCCACGGCTGAGAGGAATTCCCTCCCCCACACCCACCTGAACAGCAGGATATGAGGAAAACGGCGAAGGCCAGTTTGGTAGCAGCTCCCATTTTCCATCCGAATCAGATGACCTCGAGCAGAAAACAGTTCACACACTTTGGAGAAACTGCAAAAATCACACCGATTAAAAGTCCCGCAGTTCCTCGGAGCACATCCTCTGCAAAAATGTCATTTTTATGATAGGGTGTAATAATAATTTATAATCCTAGAATCCAAAATATCCCAGGTGACGCCAGCCGTGCGAGTCCAAAAATACAGGCGGGAGGAGGGGGGCTGTTGACGGGCAGCGGGCGCTTATTCCAGGTTTACCAACACACGGTGGAAGGGTTTCAAGCCCGGGCTGTCATGTCCGCGCCAGCTCTGCAACATTGTCCCCGAACACAGGCTGATGCTGTCTGACCTGTTAGCAAGGAGCCGATCCACAGTCGGCGGGGATGACATCCATCCGCCGGGGAGCCAAATCAAACGCACTTCGCCGCGATCAAACGTCTCCGTCGCATAGCTTCAAAACGTCGGCGGCATTAGCATTTCCCGACTCCCCCCAGCAAAAACAGCGAGTCCAGGCCGCCGATCGTGGTGGTTATGCTCCGTGTGGAAGCGTCTGTTTCGGCCGACAGTGGCGGGGCTGCTCGTACACGACCGATCTGAACAACCGAAGCGAAGCGCCCTCTGCCGTGCTAGTCCGCTCCAAAGTGGGCCAAACGGCCGTCGACCGTGGAAACGTCTCAAAGTAGTGCGTGGAAACACGTCAATGCGAGAGTAATAACACCCCGAAATGTAGCTAATCCGCGGAGCACACGCAGATTCCGAGTTTAACGGGAACTGCTCTGATCAAGTCCGTCTCCTCCTCGCCTCCTCTGGTCGGGACAATTTCAAGATGGCGTCACTGTCCCGCGTCAAGTCGGACGGGCTTAGATGCGCAGCTTCCGGTTAGTTATTTCAAAACAAATCACTTTTGCCATTTTTGTTTGCGCATTGCCGTCTATGCCCTTCACAGCCCTTAATCACTTTTAACTACCATTTCTGCTAACAAAACGAGAAGCTGCTGGTTTTCTGAAACATTTGGATTAAACTAAGTGTCGGCGCGCACTGCCAGGATAATTACATAACGAAAACAGGGGGGGGGGGGGGGGGGGG
>BJFM01002402.1:13015-32701 GCA_016586285.1 Arothron firmamentum | reverse complement strand
CCCCCCCCCCCCCCCCCCCCGTCCTCCTGTGTATGCTGGGGACAAAATTGCATATCAATCTTAGAGGGCAGGAGACAAGCGGCCGGCCTCTGCCTCTCACTGAAGGGCATCAGCAGCGCCATTCCGACCGTGTAATAATAGATCAGCGGGGTGTTTTGCGCCCAACATTGATTTGTCTTCTGGAGTCCTGATGACTCAGGAGGTTGGAGAGCAGAGCGTAATTAATGTCATTTATCACTTGTTTGATTTTGTCACCGCTTCCGCCGACAGGGCTCATGTACGCGAGCCACCGACCAATGAGAGCGCAGGAGCGCTTGCTGGCGAGCACAGGCGTGTGTGTTACACCTGCGGGCAGCGGCTCGCAGGTGCGTGAAAACAACCAGCACTTATTCATCTTGTTTCAGTTGCTTTCTTGGAGAAAGTGTGCAGTCTGCAGTCAGTATTGTTTTTTTTTTTTGATGTGAACGTTATAAGAGCCGGCCTAATCAGACACTTTCGTTCCCACCACCACCCCCCCACCCCCCCGCAGAGAGCACCAGGTGAAATCAAACTCGTTGTTCGTCGTCCTGCACGTCGAATTTGGCATCAGTGTTTAATTACAAAAGGAACCCGTCCGTAATTGCGATAATGAGGCGCAAAGGCGCTCACAAAGGCGCTGTTGCGTTCCCCATTTTGAGGGAGACGCGCTTTTTGACGCGGCTGCGTGCGCCGTGGGGATACAACTAGTCGACGACCCCGGGTTTTTATTTAGATTGATCTCGATCGGGCAATAAGAATTTTGACCCGTCTTATTGTCTTGCTGACTTTCCCCAGGCCGTATTTCAAAGTGTCTATAGCCTTTGAGAGGAGAGAATTGCACCGCTCCCACCCCTCCCTCGCTCCCTCTGCTAGGCCCTCTGGGCTATTGGGCAAAGTGCGTAAAAGAAACAATGCATCGCATGAAACGTAATATTAATCTCTCCGTCCTGAATGCAGACAAAGCGTTGGAGAAGGTGCGCGTCCATAATGGTTATTGAGTGCCCACCCAGCTGTGCAATTTTCACCGTGTGCCCAAACAAGTCGGGAAAAGGTCAGGCAGAGGCTTTTGAATAGATTACTGCTGCACACACACACACACACACACACACACACACACACACACACACACACACACACACACACACACACACACACACACACACACTGGAGGAAACAAGCCACTCCAAAAAGTATTTCATATAAATAGATTCATCTTTATTTATAAAACTTGTTTTACACAAAATATATTTGTTTAAATCAAATCAATATTTACACTTTAGGCTACCGAAAAGAAGGAACAAGTGCATACATGAATACATTAATAGATTTCTCCTATAAAAATAACAGAACAACTACAGTTTGTCACAGGTAGTAGCCTTGATATTGCTGTCCCTCACACAGCTCAGACAGTTGCAACTTCTCGGGACGCTCTCAGCACTGGCTGTCGTTCGGAGTACAAAAATATTTCTTCATGTCAAAACAAAGTTGTGTAATTGTGTCATAAAAAAAACTCAGGGTCGTAAAAGTCTGTCGATGTATCGCCTTTCCTGCTCTGACGAAACAGTCAAACAGGGAATTCCTCAGCCTTGGACCTGCTCACCGCAGGTCTTCTCTGTCACGTATTAATTGCACTTATTGAAGCATAAACAGCAACAGTTTACTTCCACGCGTCAACGTGACATCGAAGCCAGCCCCTCCTCCTTGTGGGCACTGTTCATGCTCGATGCGTTCTGAGGCTCCCTCTCTCACACACTTGCTGGATGAGCAGTCTGGATCGGGGGGTGTGAACAGATCCCTTCAAAGCACCCGGTGCAAGGCTGGACCTGATGCCTCGATTTAGTCTCAATGTCAGCATTTTACGCACAGACGCGGCTGTGAGGGTTGGATGATCGGTGCCTTAATACCTGTCGAACCAGGTGGTAAAGTCCAACAGTTCCTGTTCCTCGGAGCTCAGGGGTTCGTAACTACCCTCGTCTGATGAGTAAGTGGAGTGAGGTGACTCCGGGTCGGCTGAGTAGCTGTTGGAAAGAGTCGGTGACGGCAGCCCGCACTGGAACGCGGCGGAGACAGCGTCATGCTCGTCCAGAAGTTGCTGCAAAGCCCTGATGTACTCCACCGCAGACCTCAGCGTCTCCACTTTGCTCATTTTTTTGTTGGCAGCGCCGTTGGGCACATGCTGACGCAGCGTCTGAAAACCCATGTTGACCTGTTTGACCCGGTTGCGCTCTCTTTCGTTCCGCCGGGCCACGGCCACGGGCTGCTGCTGGGGAATGGAGTAACCCAGGCCGTTGAAAGTAAGGCGCCGTTTGCAGCGCAAAAGCTCCGGCGAGCTGGAGCGCTGTCTCTTCAGCACCTTGGCTTTGCTCTGGAAGCCAGCGGCAGCGCTCCCAGCGTTGGCGTGGACGGCGGAGGCGTTGTCCTGCACTGGGGCGTGCAAGGTGAGCCCGCTGCGCGCAAATGTGAAGGCAGTCTGCGTGGTGCTGATGGTTGTGGTCTCCATCTCTGACAGCTGGTCTGAGGTGATGGGTGCAGGGCGGCAGGGTGCGTGTGAAGGCTGACGGCGAACAGCTCTCGTGTCTTTCGCGTGGGGACCGTGTGGCCAACTCCAGCTCGAGTCTCTTGACTGGTTACTCCACGAGCCGATCTGACCCAAACTTTGGCAGCACTCCTCTTTTTCAACACGCGCCCAGACACACACCCCTCCCACCCCTTTTCGGAGACGCACGCTTCGCGCTGAGGCCCCGCCCCCGCTGTGTGATTCTTCTGCGCGTCGACTCCCCCCGGGCCAGGCGCGTGGCTCCGGGAGCTCAATAAACAATCCCGAGCTTTCACTCGGCCGGGAGCACGCGCTGGGCTCATTTACATTCCAATGTCTCTAACTTGGAGGCTCATTGGTCGATTCAAACGCTCTGCAACCGTGCGCAAAGAAAGCACGCACGAAGAAAAAAGACAACGACAGGAGAAGAAAAAGAAGAGAATAAAAAGTGAATGGTTTGGTTCTTTGAAATGCCTTTTGGATTTGACAATGTAGCCTACCCCTGGCAAGTCTTCAAGTTATCAATCCCCCCTCCCTTTGGGCATCTTTCTCCTCCAGCTCTTTACAATCGCAAATACCAAAGACACACTGTGCTGTATCCTGGATACAGCTTTAAAAGGCAAAATAAATTGTAAGCGTGTCTCCAATCGTAGTGATTGACAATTATACGGCTTCATATCATCGCTGGTTGTCCCCGAGTGTAGTCAGAGAGAACGCGTTAAACTCGCCCCATTGTTGCGCAGTTTTGTTTTTAGTCCCGGGAAATACTTTTCTTTAAAAAAGTATTTTATGAATGACCTCTTACTTGGTTGTTTGGAGACGAGATTGCAAGATTTTTTTTTTAAAGGACCGTTTCAGCACCATGTGGTGCTGGAGAGCATGGCCGTCTTCTCCACTTAAGTTTTTCCTCGACTCTAGTGTCACCAGTTCTGGTTTGTTATGCTGCACTACCTTAGTCAATGCAGCCACCCTCAAATATATTTTGCCAGTCTAAAACTCTCTTAACTGACTCTTTTGGCAGAGAAATTTGAATGTGAGAAATAACGTCCGAGAGGGGGGAAAATGTTACTTTTGCGTCCTCTAGTGGCAACAAAAACAAACTGCACGCAGAACTTGCTATTTGAAGGGTGACAGCCTTAAAAACACTGACACATTACATACATAATTATCACTGTCACTCTTTCATCCCAAAATATTTAATCCTAACTATATCAGAATTAAATGTTGCTCTTTTATTCTCTGTAGAGTAATGTCAATTTTAAATGTTAAATAACGTAATGCACAAACGCGGATAATTTATAGAATTTAAATAAATTTAAAAATGACGCACTGCTTTAGAAGTTAACAAAGGTTGTTTGAATTAGAAGGTAAAGTTATCATTAGTACTGTGTATCTTTTTTGATAAAGTTATCTGTCATATACTTTACTGTTTGGAAACGTCTTGAATTGAGCTGGGAATGTATGCTAGAAACCAATGCAAGATGATGCTGCTGTTGTCTGCCTGTGCGTATCAGAGGCTTATTTTCCTTAATTTCTTTGTCATATAATAGTGATAGAATCATTCAAACTAATCATTATTGTATATTTAGGACCGCAATAAAAAATAAGACCCCAGGACCTGACTGTCCTCACCCAGTTGGCACGTATACTTTTATCCAATGGGAATTCATGGAAGCTCAAAGGGGGGGATTTCCTTTTGCTGTTAGGGTAACAAGGGACGCTGCACCAGGCTTGTGACATACTGTTGTGAGAAAGAAAAAGAGCAACAATGTTTTATCTCCGTGGTAACGTTAACGTTGACATAAAACTGTGAATCTATACTGTATTGGTATAAAAAGGAAAAGATAAAAGAAGTCTAAATGTTTTGTTGCTACACACAGACAGCTAGGTATTATCCTATAAAGACCTATAGCATTACCAGCATTCTCAAATCAATCTAAGGACATAGCCAAAGAAAGTGCGACTATTTTCTTCCATATTAACATCAGAGAAAGAAAATAGTCCGCTCGACAGCAGAGGGCGCCAAAGCGCGAAGTCGAACACCGCCATCACAGGAAAACAACTGAGATTTTTATTCTCCAAGTACCTGCTTGGCGGAGTTTTCTGTTTTCTAGTTCACTCTTTTTTTCTTTTCTTTTTTTTTTTTTGACAGTGATTGCATCCGGAAACATTTTCTTACTGTGTCTGAAGTCTAATGAATCGCTCAACATTACAGCAAATATGTACATGTAAAAACATGTGCTGCTGTCTAAAGACACGTTCTAATAGATTAAATTCCTGTAAATATTAACCTGCTGACCAGCTGTTAAAATTGAATTTGTGGTTGAGTCAACAAACCTTATCATATGTTTCTTGAAAGTCACAAGAGATACACCCTCCCACATGCGCACCTGTTCGTGATGACGCTTGCAAAAGCGTCACTCATTGTTAAGGGTGTGGCTCAGAAAAGGTCCTTTGTTATAAACAGAAACGTCTGTATAAACAGATTCCTAAAAATAGAGCATCAGCTAGAGATTCAGAGAGGAATGTGATCGAACCTCCATTTGGTGAGAGGAGATATCAATATATGTCATCAAGCAGAATACCAGAATGTCCTCCCAGGACAAATATGCATTGCTGGTGAGTGATCTGCTCAGAAACAGTATTAAAAGGGGGGCATTGAGTTCTTCATTGTTTCTTGAATGAAAGTGTGACAAAAGGATGTGAGTCCTTCCAAAGACACAGGACTTCCAAAGCACAGGAAAAAGGAAGTGCACCATTAGAATGCATATCACTTCCCCATTACTGCGACATTGGCAGCAGTTTAAGGAGTAATATGATCCACACAGCACAGAGTGTGACGCATATCTTCAAGACCGCCCGTGGGCAGGCAAGAGACGGCAAAGCAAGAATAACATCGATCAGAGTAGACTTTGCATAATCTGCTCTATAAAGTTGCTGTAACCACAAGAAAAAATAAAGGCTGACTTTGTACAACGTGGCTGGTAATGAGGACATCACCGGTGGTTATAAATACTCAGTCTCAGTCAGCAGCAGACACCTGCAGGGCTGTCCAAAAGTCCCCCCATTCATTTTATTATGTTAAATGATATTGGTGTGGTGGAAAATACCCAACGAAGAAATAAAAGTAGTCGCTAAGGGAAAGGTTGTCTTCAATAATCTGCAGGTGTCTGGTGAAGGTCATGTGTTGAAAGCCAAGCACATGTATGGAAAATCTCAGCAGATACGTGGAGTGAAATAAAGAATTACTCTGACAGTCGATTCCAGCTAAACTCCGTGTGGCTGAATGAGTCTGCAGGTGTGTTCTTCTTCTTCTTTTTTTTTCTTTTCTTTTTTTTTTGTAATGATCAATGGGTTTGAAACACCGCAGCAGGCACAAACAAGTAGAAGATGGGCACAAAGAAATTCCTAATTAGCGTATGTTTAAATAGTAAATTGATTTACACTTGTAAATGTACACACCAAGTCCTTGAAATCATGTTATAAAATCTAAGTAAATGGATAATAAAATAGATAGTTTAATATGATTGGGGGTTCCTGAACAGACCTTTACGTGTGATAAGGAGGGACAGCATGAGTGGGGATGCAGCACCAGAAACGCGTCACTAAAATGGTGTCTCAGTGTAAAATTATGGGCGACAGCGTGGATGATGAAATTTTGATGTTGCGCCGATACAACAAAAACCACAGATGGAAATCTGACTTTCAGTTTCAGCCAGAATTCCGAATTTATTCAGAGACGGCGTGTTTCATCCCGTCTTCCGTCGGGGGGGGGGGGGGGCGTCATCTAAGAACAGCGGACACATCGACGTCGCTCATTGGTTGGGAAGAGCTCGTGGAGCCTCGGCGCTGCTACAATGGGCGGAGTTTTTATGACGTCGCGTTCTCTGTATAAAACCAATAAAGCTGCTCCGACAGCCTAAAACCCAAGTTGACGACACGTTAGCAAAATGCAAAGGTAGGAAACATATTATCTATCCTATTAACATTTATATTGTTAGTTATCTTATCAAGTTATTTTTATTGTTAAATGGATCGTATTTCAAGGGAGGACTCAGTTCCCTATAAATGCTGTCGAGTGCGTAGTTGTTTTTTTCCCCCCCGGTTCTTTTGCAGGACTGTAATTTCGTGTTTTGAAAAAGCATCACACGCTACTGTCATGTGTCCCACCAGCAACCCCAAGCCTCAGTTCGCCAGCTGGCTCATTGAACAGGTAGAGACGGGCCAGTATTTGGGCTTGCGCTATGTGGGCCAAAATAAGTTCCGAGTGCCCTGGAAGCACAACTCCAGGAAGGATTGCAACGATGAGGACAGCAAAATATTCCGCGTAGGTCCAACTTCCTCTCCTTGCTGTGTCATATCTTCATAATCCCAGGGGACCTCTGCCAGAGCAGAACACATGCAAACTTTCTGGTTGCACCACTGATTATACTAATAATCTGTGTTGGTGTTGCCATTTGTAGGCAAATTAGGTGTAATAGTAACCAGGAAGAAGTTTCTGTGGTACCAAACTTTTTGCTTCCGTGACTTGAGAGGCTTGCATTGTATTCAAACCTCACGCGCTTGATTTACAGGCGTGGGCAGTAGCAAGTGGGAAAATCAACGATTTCCCCAACGACAAGGCCCGATGGAAGACCAACTTCCGCTGTGCTTTGAACAACCTGTCCGAGCGCTTCAAGATGATACAGGATAATTCCAAGAATTCAGACGACCCTCATAAAATCTACGAGATTATCAACGCCGGCTGTAAGGCGATCCTAATCTGCACCTTCCCTGTGCCGTGTACAGTCTGAATGCAAACCTGTCCTCTTTTGCCTGCAGGCAACTACGAAAGCCTGCCGACACAGTCCTCCCAGGAGGATTCCGACATGACTCCGGATATCTACACCTCTCCTGTGGAGTACTTCCTGCATCCATCTGAGGTGTAGTATTACCTTAAGTGTGCTCTCTTTTTCCTATCTCTTTTAATCTCTGGTAATTAGGCCATTTTTCCTTCAACAGCTCAATCTGCTCAACAACTTCATGGCCCTGGATCTTGGGAACCAGCCTGCAGGTACAGCAGTGAATTACAAGATCCTCTTTTTTCTTGCTGATTACACAAGGCTTCTTTGACACGGGTTAATCGTTATTTATTTTTTATTGTTATCAGAGGAGCAGCCTTGGGCAGAGGACTGTATTCAGCAGTGTCCAGCTGTCCTGGGGAGTTATCCTGCTGCAGCTGAGATCCACCCGCAGCCTATGGAAGAAAGGCCCTCTCAGTATGAAGGTATTAGGCAGGAAAACAAACCTCCCTCATTGTAACTCAGCATTGGTAATAATCTAATAGTTGTGTGTGGTTTGTTGAATAGCAAATCCTCCACAGGCCATCCTCTCACCTGTGCCCCCCGACATCTGTGACCTGGAGATCTCCATCCACTACAGGAAAAAAGAGATGCTGAAGACCACCGTGAGAGCGCCACGTCTTCAGCTCCACTACCACAGCGAGGCCCCTGAACTGGAAGCCCAGCATTACATCTGTTTCCCGCCGACTGATGGTCTGCTGGATCACAAACAGGTAGATCGTGGACGACCCCGTTGTTGGTATCGGTGTGATCTGTCATCTTTAAACTCTGTCCCTTTATCCCAGATTGAATACACCAACCGCATCCTCAACAGCATCCAGAAAGGACTGCTCCTGGAGGTACGGGACACCGGTGTCTACGCCATGAGGCAGGACAGGTGCCACGTCTTCGCCAGCACGAGCGATCCCAGTTTGGCTCATCTGGAGCCCAGTAAGCTGCCCCAGAACAACATGGTGGAGCTCCTCAGCTTTGCCAAGTATGTGGATGGTAGGTGCTGTTGCTGGTGTCTGTAAAAGACTTCCACTTCTTTCTGTCGCATTTGCTGCTGCTGAGCCTCTTTTCTGTGTGCAGAACTGAAACTGTTTAAGGAGAACAACGGCGGGTCTCCTGAATACACCATCAACATGTGCTTTGGAGAGAAGTTCCCTGATGGGAAAGCGCTGGAAAAGAAGCTCGTCGCAGTCAAAGTGAGGCTCCTTTCGAATCCGTTACCTTCAGAGATGCACGAAGAGTTTAACTCGCGCCCCCTCTTGGCCCCTGCAGGTGGTTCCTCTGATATGTCGACACTTCCATGAGATGGCCCATTTGGAGGGAGCGTCATCGCTTCACAGCTCCAACGTCAGCCTGCAGATCTCACACAACAGCCTCTACGATCTCATCAACTCTGTGTTCGGACTGCCGGAGCAGCAGGAGCTGGTCAGGCCTGCTGCGGGTTTTCTACCACAGACCTGATTGTTTCCCACCTTCTTCTCATCCTAAGGGGTGGTGGAGCGGACCCCTAACCCTAGTCAGGACAAATCCAACAGGCCACCACTGCCTCCGTATGGAAGCTGCGATACGAGTTGGACTTCCAGATGCTGATTCCTTTTCACCTTCACTGACCAACAGGGCAGTGTGCAGCTCCCACATCTCCCCACACCTCCGGCCTGCAGGTGTGAGGGAACCCCTCAAAAGAAGCTGCACCTATGCAATGTTTACTGATGTGACGTCTCTGTGGTAACCGTTTGTTTAGTGTCTTGCGCCAAGTCGACCCCTCAGTTAAGTAATGACAGACAAGTAAAAATGAGGTGAAGTGGGTGAAAAACAGAACCGTGCACATTTACAAAAGCTGACACAGGAGAGAAGCCTGGACTGGAACCTTCTGCTCACAAGGATTGTTGAAGCGCTGTGCTGCGACTTCACCTCCCTACTCTGCATGCTTGTCTGTTCACTTCAAGGTCTGCAAAAAGAAAACGACATTTGACTCTTTTCCCTCATCACTACTCAAGGAGAGACCTAAGAGCTCTTCTGTTGTCAGACTGTTAGATTTATTTTACTTTTTAGTGGTCTTAATGAAGTGTATGTTTAAATTCCTAATATAATTACTGTGGAATGTCTACGAGAAGCTAAGCACTGTCTTTGTTAACTTGTCATTTTAATAATCCTTTTCATTCATATTCTAAATACAATTTTTCACTCTAAAGTGTGATTTATGATTATTTCTAAAGCTGTGCGTGCCAACCAATACCTCAAAGATGGACCCCAACTACAGACTAAATCATTTCAAACTGTAAAATGTTGGCCTGTGCAGCATGAATGAGTTCATGCACATATAGAAGTTGGCCTTTAACCTGGATGTGTTCAGAGTTCCTCACTATTTACTCGCTTTTTAATGAAATATTACTCATTCTAAAATCACAATCACTGAGCCTGCAGTAATGTGACATCCAGCGTTACATTTCTTTATTTTAAAATCACAATACCTCCCTGATGGCCCTGGTGCAAAAGACTGAATCAAGATGAAAATTTGTAAGTCATTTATTTACATTTTTGCGTTTTCTCTTAGAAACGCTCCTTGTTTTTTTTTTTGTTTGTTTGTTTTTGTACTCAAGTAATGCAGAACACACAAAATGCAGTCATAAAATTTGCACCTCGTGATTCTCTCCACTCTCGTACCTACATGCTTGACATAGTCATATCAAACATAGTTTGAGCAATGCTTACAGTCAAGTCTCTGCAGATTAACAGGGTCTGTGCTCGGGACAATTCCTGCTCAAGGAGGCAAGTAAATAATCAAAAGTGAAGTTTATGTGGAGGGAAAAAAGAGTTATACTGAGGTTTTAACTTAGTCCAATTTGTTGAGGATCAGACCTTGTTTTCATCTCCATCAAACTAAGGTGACTTATGCGCTCACCAGACAATGCTGCTATGACAACATAAAAACCCTACAGTATACGAGGAAACAGAAATAATTACCAATATGAAAAACGTTTGTGTTTTTAGACAATGCTCACGTGGACCTGAGCATTTCTGACTGGATCAGCTAGATCTAAAGGGTGCGTTATTTACACTGATACAGAGCATTACTCTCTTATTTTAAGAACGATTTTGGCACAACAAATGAAATATCCCCATGTTCTTAAAAACATGGGTGGTAAAACATGAACATACTGAGGAAAAATGAGACCATTTCCCTTTCCAAACATTACATACAACGAAATGTCGGCGCGGCAACGATTAGCTTGTAAGAGGGGAAAATGAAGCATTGTCAATCATGTAGTGGTTTTAAAACAAAAACAGGCATCTGTACAATCCAGGACCACTGATGATGCACACTGGCAACAGGCAACAGACAAAAACAACTGAATATATCAAATCTATATTATGTACAAACAGATCTAAAACAGTTTCACTCTACTGATAAACTGCCTACAAAAATTGCATAAGTGTCTCCTCTTGTCACACCAAACATCTTGAATATGCACATGAATGTTGGCTATCCACTGATAAACATGACAAAGAAGCTTCAGAAATCTCCTCTGGAAAAACTACACAATGTTTCCCATGGTTGGTTTTTGAAAATTACCTCTTCAAGGCTTTAAGGTTTACTGCACATGCAGCGTTTGAGAGTCCATCCAGTGCTTTGACACAAAACAATCAACAACAAAGAAATGTAGTTCGACGCTCCTCAAGGGCTACCGGAGGCTTTCAGGACCTCAGTCTGAACATCCTGCATCTTCTCCATGTCTTCGCCTTTCTTGTGTTTCCTAGCATGTTTGTATTTGTCCACATAGGCTTTTACCAGATTGCCCACCTTCACTGGATTGATCTCACCACTCTTGCTGTGGCACACCTGATCACCATAACAAAAAAAATGTCAAGGTATTTTATATTATTCAGCAAAATCTCAAGTTTTACTCATGCCATAGCCCACCTTTTGAACTGCTTTGCGTAGAATCTCTTTGTATTCATCCTTGTTGATGTCTCTTCTCTGGTAGAATGGTTTGATGGCCAACTTCACCTCTTCCACAGCTCTCTCCTGCATGTGAAGCTTCTTCAGGTACTGTTGCCAGGAGAACAAACCACTAGAGTCATGATATAATTTCAGAGGATGAATCAAATAATGTCCAACAGCGAGTCTGACTCGCCTTGTCTTTCCTCGACAATTCCTCTTCCTTTCCTTGTTCTGTAGTTGACAGTTTTTGAGAAAGTGCACCATCAGACCTAGAAAAGCTACTGACAGTAGCAGCCAGGCTTCTTTTGGAGAGCTCACCAACACTTCCAACACCATCCTGACAATAATCAAGACCAATGGATTTGTAAAAATAACCAACTATGTACACATAGTAAGCATACTATGTGTACTATTCCACATCAAGCCTTTTAAATGACGCATGAGGGGTGTTCTGAATAATAATATGGGAGTATAACTTTCATTTAGTCTGAAATGCCCAGTGTTGGTTTCGATTATGATCATGTGACAAGAAAACCGCTCATTTAGTCGAACACTGCCACCCGCTGGTGTGTTAATGAACTGCAGGGGAACCCCTACCTGACTGGAGTTCTGGCCTATTGCAGAGGGTCTGCGAACTCCTTCCTGCTTCAGTTTCAACTTGTACAGAGCCAGCTCTGAATAAGGGAAAATTCAGAAAATGGATGAGCGACAGCATTTTTTTAGACAACTGCGGAAATTATGAAAATGATAATGAAAAACCTAAAAACACAACAAACACAAAAACTAAATCCTTGATATAGCTGATAAAGATTTGGTAACACTTACTGCTTGGGGATTTCTCTGGTTGAGGTCCCTCAGGCTCCTGTATGTTCCAGGTAACCCTCTTCACTTGATTCTTGGATTTTGAAATGGATACAGTCCCACCTTCGGCACCCTCATTTCCCTGCTGGTCAGACACTCTTTCCCCTGTGTTCTCAGGCTTCTCGTACTGCAGGTTGTCGAGCATCACATCCACATTGAAGTCGTCGTCAGAGTCCGAGGGTTGTTGGAGTTCCTGCTTAATGCCCACAGTCAGCTCAGCAGCGTCAGGCTGTGCTGCAGAGGCCAGGAGAGCAGGCTGCAGCTGATCAAGTGGATCCTGGAGCCCACCTGCTTTTATGAGTGGAGAAACTAAGGTGACAGATGGGCAGAATTCTGGAGAACTTGACTCTGATTTGATTATGGAAATTTCACAGGCCTCTATCTTGAATCCCTTGCATCCTTCCTCCTTTTTGACTGCCATGAGACTGCAGATGTCACTTTCCTCTTTCTTCACTGTGTTAGTACCTGCTGACTCTTCAAACATATCAAAAGTTGCTGGTTTTTCTCTTTTAATTTCCTTCAAAAGCGTTCTCTCTTGATGTCTCTGGCTGTTCGTGCTAAGGTCTTTGCTTTGAGCCTCCTGTTTTTTCACAGTAGTACCTTTGTCTTCTTCGAGGAAGTTTGGAAGGATGTCCTCTTTTTTCTTGGCCTGTACCTGTTTCACATCTTTGGAGGACGGAACACAGAAGCCTGAAGGTTTTTGTGAACTCTTGAAAGATCCTTCTTCTTTTCTTCTCTCTCTGGAACTGGATCTAGACCTTAGCTGAGGTTTTGACTTTGGCTCCCCCTTGTGTCTGGAGGTGGAAGCAAGTTGTTGCGGTCTTGTTTCGCCTTCCCTTCTTTCTCTAGATCGTGACCGTGATCTCGAGTGTGATTTTGATGGCGACAGATATTTAGAGTCTCTTGATCTAGACTCACAGCGTAATTCTGATGGAGATTTGGAGCAAGACCGGCCAGATCTATTGTCCTTTACGGCTTTTTCTTCTTTGCTCCTGTGTTGAAGTTTTCTCCTTTGAGAACATTCTCTGCTACCAGAGCTTGAACTGGACCTGAAAACATGACAGAAAAACACAGCAGTTGGTATCTGAAACATTAGATGTGTTAACACATTTACATTCTGCCCATAATAAATTCACCTTGAGAGCTTCCTATCTTTGGATTGTGACCTTGACTGTCTCCTCTGAGTCCTGTTTGGAGAATTTGACAATGAACTCTCTGAGCTTGAGTGTGCACTCCTCCTCTTCATGGCCCTTGAATGACCAGAACTGTGTTTTCTATCCTTGTTCTTTTCTTTCTCCTTGATTGCATGGTCTGAGCTGTAATGGTGCAGCCTCCTGCCTTGGTCAGTCTCTGAACTGCTAGTGTGCCGCTCCTTTGAAGAGTGGAAGACTTTCTGGGAAAAATCTCTTGCCGGTGACTTGGAACCGGACTCATTTTGCATTTTTGCTTTTTCTGTCTTCTTGGTGGAAGCTGAAGAATCATTTTTAAAGAAAGTGCTGGGATTCACATCATTTGTACTTGGTTCTTCTACAGTTTCCTCCTTAATTGTAAGGTCACATGGTGTCTGTGTCTCAGTGTCTACTACTCTTGACACCTTTTCAACCTTCAAACATCTGACCTCCTTTGGTACAATGTCCTGTAGGCTAGTTCTGCTCGACTCTTCCTCTGAGACTACCAGCTCTTGAGTTTCCTCTTTCATACCGGCCTGCGCTGAAACAGCGTCATTTCCTAAACTAGCAGCCCTCCTATCGTGTGGCGTGTTTTGAGAGCTGCTACCCAGCCTCCGGCTCTCGGCTTCATCCTCTGAGCTGCTTGAGTCTGACTGCGTGGGATTAAAGGGATCATAGATGCTATCACCATCCTCTTCCTTGTTGCCAAGTGTTCGTGAAGCCAGGAGCATCTGTTTATCCCGGCGCAGCTGTTTCTTCCTGGCTTCGTCCTGCTTCTCTTTCCAGACTTCCTGATTGCTGCTGCTGCTGCTGGTGGAGGACGAGCCCATGCTCAACCGCCTCGAATGCCACGAGTTTCCACTCGAGTTAATGCGGAAACTGACAGCGGACGAGGATGAGGAAGATGCAGTGTGGTGCGGATGGTTTGCAGGCGAGCCAGCAGACGAAGAAGAGAATGAGCTGGAGAAAGTGGACGATGATCCTGCTGTGTCTGACCGGGATCTCTGGGCCTCGCCATCAGCCCTGCCCTTCCGTTGGTCCACACTTTGCTGCCTTCCCTTGTCCCCAGTATAGCTGTTCATGCCTCTTTCTGATGCGTTGGAAATACGACTACTGCTGGAAGAAGCATCGCTACTTATACCATTTGTGATACTACTGCTCTCCCTTTTTATTTTTGGTATCCTTGGAAGCACTGACACGTCTACCCACATAGGCTTTGTAGGTGTTTTTTTACATTGTAAATGTGGCGAGGGTATTCCATTGCGCTTGGAACTGGAATCTGGGGGAGGGCGTATGGAAGAAGCGGGGCAGGCAAGTCCACTGGTCCCCCTATGACTGGAAGGATTGGCTAGTCTCACGGGACACGGTGGCTGCAATCTCGGGTGAGCTTGAAGAGGTTGGACTGGGTTGTAACTTTCTACTTGATTAGGAGACATCGCCGGGCTGACTTGGGTGCAGTCGTCGCTCAAGACCCTGCTTTTACTGCAACCTGGTTTTACTATAGCTGGCAGGACTGCAACAGAAAAGAGAGAAACTGGAATAAATTGTTTGTTTGCTGTACTTTCTCCTGTCCTATCTGTAAGGATTAAAAAAACAAAACAGATTTGAATTACACATGTCAACTATAAATGGACATGACTTACTTGGCTTTGTAGCTTTAAGGGAACCATCTCGATTAATTACAACGTCAGAACTGTCCATCATCAGCATGCTCTGTCCTGATAAGATGCTGCCCAGCAGATCAGGCACAGGAGCTGCCTCCACAACTGCCCCTGACTGGGGGACATCAATACCCCTCCTACAAAAGCAGATTTGTTCAGTCACAACTACATAAAGAAGAAAAATATCTAACGGTTACTATTACTTAAACAAAGTAGTATTTTTTTGTGCTCTTATTTATGAAAATACAACCGCTTGTGAAAGCTCTGATTCTGGAATTCTACCTCATATATCATAATTCTACCTCTGGTACCTAGAAAGGCTTGCGGTGACAGGACGGGCTACAGGCTGATGAGAACGCAGAGCAGAGCGAGAGATCCCTCGTCTCTTGGCCTCCAGCAGTGATGAAGCATGGGCCTCCTGCACTTCCTCATTCCTGGGAAAAAAAAAAAAATCAATATGGAGATCACAATTTGCTCACCTTTCAAACACAATATCTTGTTTATTTAACCAATTTCAGTTATATATTAATAATGAAAATAATGGTCAACAGAGCTATTCAAATTTCCAAAACTTTATATATATATATATGAAAAACTTTTTCTATATATATATGAAAAACCTTATAAACAGTCTATGCTGATGTGAAAAGGAAGGGAAATTTTCTTACTGATCGACGAATGGATCCAAATCAAATGGATCTCCGTAGATAGACAAGGATGCAGCACCTATGTCAGCACGCATACCGCTCAGAGTTTGCTCCGATGGCCGGTAAACTGTCGGCAGTGAAGAGCTCTTCTTGTCTTTAGCAATACCAAGACTGTTAGCGATGCGGCTCCGAGGAGTGGTTGCTTTTTTTAACGCCTGGATTAAAAACATCCAGTTAAGTACAAGAGAAATGTTTGAAATTTGCTTGAAGACAGGGATTATTGAGCAATTATGATTATTCATTTTCACTGTTGCTGATAAAAGACTGATATTAACCACAGATTTACCAGCTTTTTCCTGGATTTAGCTGTCCTTCTTCTCCGTTTCTTCCTTTTAACTCCTTTACCTGCTGCTTTAGCTTTGTTACCCCCAGAGGAGGATGTCTTCCTTCTTTTGACTGTTTTGCGCCTTCCTGGTACATCAGAAAAACAGGATCGTGATCACAGACATTCACAACACCATCCCTTCCTCTACATCTGTGCACATCTGGGCAGCTTAGCTGTGCTGTATTTGAGTGAATGCGCGTACTTACTGGTGGTGCCTCTGCGACTTTGTGTAGCGCGAGGTGTGAGGTCACGCACATACACAGACGAGTTGAGCCCAGCTATCACAGCGTTGATAGTCTCATCCAGCCATGTCGACTGAATCAGATATGTGGGAGCCAGCTAGTAAGAAGATGTCTGAATTACTTTAATGCCTGGACAAGCCATTGCTGTATAGTAATTACTGGTGCAGGGTTTAACACAAGCGCTCCAATCAGAAAATGTGAATACACACCACCATTCCTATTATCGCAGCACTTAAATTCATAACTTAAATTAGCACATTAGTAATTCATAAATTTCATTAGTAATTGTCAGAGCAACAACGTATGAAGAGCATTAAGGCATTACGGTACGATGCAGCCTGCTGCATGTGTAGTGGACGATTAGAAAAGCAAAGCGTGAAGCCTCATGCCAAACCTGGGAGGAGCGTGCCTGAGTGATGCGATGTCGGTTGACGCTAGCTCGGACCCTCTCACTCTGCTGCGTGCGGGCAATAGCCCGGGTCATGCCTGCAGCCTGGTGGCGTCTAGCAGCATGACGGGCAGTAGAAGGTAAGCTCTCTATGTCATTTAGCCCTTCAGCTGAACCCCCTGAAGCAGAAGGATTTAAAAGTTACTAATGGATGCAAATGAAAATACATCATATTTAGATTTTAATTATGTGTATTAAAAATAGTGAAGTGACAAGTAGAAACAGTGTAATGAGGTGCAAGAAAATAGAATTTTACTTGAGTGGTGGTTGTTGGCCACACACTCAGGGCAGAACCATTCCTCCACAGGAACAGTGTCAAGAGGTGGGGTGAGGCACTCCATGTGATACCTACGGAGCAAATAGAATAGAATAGAATAGAACAGAATAGAATGCTTTTATTATCATTGCGTGGTACAACGAAATTGTGGAAATTGTGGAAATAAATAAGTAAAAGTAGGGTCATAGAGACATCAAGTAATAAAGTGATTTTTCTGGTCACCGCTGTCCATTCCTAATTGAGGGGATGCTGGAGCCAGAATGAGAGACAGTAATACACAATGGAACGGCTGCATAGCCATTACAGGGCAGTGAGGGGTAATTCAGGGTCCTCCTTCAGTGACCGAGGCCAGTAAACCAGAGTATCTAGAGAAAACCCACGCAGGCACGAGGAGAACATGTAAACTGCACATAGAAAGGTCTGAGCTGTAACTGAATAGAGTACCTTCTCACTACAAGGCCACTGTTCTAGCCACTGCACAGTGGTGTAAAATATCACAAATATTTCCTGAAGTCTTCCGTATGGTTTCACATATCTAGAACAGGTCACATTGACCCTCTACCTTTGACCTCTGATCTAAAAATAAATACATGTAAAAGACTGCTTGAGAGGGAAAAGGGTTGGAAAGATAAACCAAAGTACATGTATTCAATAAAAAGACAAAAAATGATCTTACCCAGCATCACAGCCATCACAGAGCAAGAGGCGGTCCTCGCGGTCACTGTCACCACACACTTCACAGTTTGTCTGTTCTAGGTCCACATCTACTCTTTCCTCTGGACTCTTCACAGGCTTCTGTATTTTGATCTGAATGGAATAATAACACAATGATTACTCACACACACACACACACACACACAAACAGATATAAAATTATCAAAATATGTTATCACACTCACCATTTTCTTCACCTTGCCCCCATACGATTTTCTCAGATAAATGTTGTTGAAGGTAATACGATCTATAGGACAAGAGTTTGCATTCTAAACAAAGAAAAAAAAACAAGAAATAAGCAACTTTCCTCTGCCATAAATGATTTTGCATTCTTGTATAATGATAGGTAAGCTATAATAGAATTAAACATAATACAATATTTCCTACTTAAAAAAAATACATAAGGATACCCCCACCTTTGTCCATTCAAGGATGCAGTCGAGACAAAAGTAATGTTCACAGTTCTCTGGTGTGGCAACAAGTTGGCTGATGAAGGAGTTAAGGCAGATGGGACACTTATCAGAATCCTCATCGGAGCTTATTCCTGCCAGGTCACCAGCGGTTCTCCCAAAAGCTCCATCATCAGCTTTTGCATCTTCATCTTCTTCCTCATCTGACAAAAATTTGTTTGTTGTTTGCAGAAAGTTCTTATGCCTAAATCTTTGAAAACATAAATGGCCAATTGCATAAATACCATCGTCATCTTCATTGGCTTGTTCTTCTTCTTCTTCCTCCTCCTCCTCCTCCTCCTCCTCCTCCTCCTCTCCATCGTTTTCACCACTGTTCGAATCTCCTTCTTCAGACTCCTCTTCACCATCATCTGAGTCATCTAAGAAAAAAAAAAACACACATAAGAAAATATTAAGAACATCAGATTTGGAGCCTGACTGTAAGTTTTATTGTTTTTGTGTGTAAGAACACTTTATTGAAAAAGACAAATAATATATGATAAACACCTTACCAGAGATGGCCCATGCTGCAGTTCTTTTGTATTGTGACGTATTGCGGTTGATCAACTCATCTTGACTGTTGTCCTCATCCATGGCTGACCCTTAGAGAAGTGGTAGGTAAAATTTAAATAATCAACAATTGATCAACACTACCATAACTTGAATTTGCCAAATATAAGGCAGAGTGATCAGTTCATTTTTTTTTAAGACACAGCAGGTGATACAAAATGATTGTAAAAAATTGAATATAATAAGGATAAGAATATGGAAGATAATACTGCAAGAATTGTATTTTAAAGAGGCAGTCTCTCTTTGTCTTGTTATGAACTATAATAGATAGTATAGCCTGTAAGCTATGCTAATACTAATTGTAAACAAATACAGAACGTCTCATCAAAAACTTGCATTTCGTGCGTCGTATATAAAATATACGTGCAGTGCAGATGCAGGTACACAGACGAAAGCATAGTTAATGACATTAGATGACTGCCCTGTTACGCTGTACTAACTTAACAATTAACGTTAGCTTCAATGTAGCTACAGCTACCATACCGGCTAAATTTAGTAAACGTCAAGCTACTCTTTAGAACGCTACTGAAAACACTAGTTTAGTGCAGGACTGTAAACAACTCTAGCCCTCTAAACTACAATAATGCATTATTATGTTTTATGGTGTTTCAAACCTACCTTATAAAGTGGGAGGCTTGTTTGGGTGCTTTAAGTCTCTTGTTGATGGGCACCACCGGCTGGCTGAAGACGGAAATGGCCGAGAACGCCTTCCGATGTCTCTTAAAGAGACAGTGTCCATTTAATGACAATTATTTTCAGGTAGAAAAACATACATATTTAGATATTATATTAGACACTAATCTTGTGCAGGTTAAATTATTGTACTGTATTAATAAAAACAGATATAAAATTACAGTGATTGAGCTAACGATCAAAACTTTCTTCTTCTTTAATTATTATTGTTATTATTATTATTATTATTATTATTATTATT
>BJFM01002402.1:975-12970 GCA_016586285.1 Arothron firmamentum | reverse complement strand
AGTAGTAGTAGTAGTAGTAGTAGTAGTAGTAGTAAAAGTAGTAGTAGAAAACCAAGCAATCGTTCAAGAATCAGTTGAAAATAGCACCATCTAACGGCAATGACAAACTGTAGATTTTATTGCGTAATAAAGCGTAATCCTGATTTACTCCCTCATGTCATGAGGTCATGTGTATCCTGGCTGAGAGTAATCCAAACGATCTAGGCATGAAAAAAGGGTTTTAAAAAAGATATGATTTATCCACTGGCGAGTCAGAGGCAAAACTGAGCACCTGTTGTTTAGACAGTGTTTATCGTGGCTTTGTATAAGCAAAGTGACAAAAGTTACATGCTTTGGCTTTAAATTAAGCATTCAATCTCGACCTGTTTCCAGTTGAAAAGTGGTCAGTCATAAGTGTTGTGTGGTTAAATTTTATCGGATTAAGTTTAAACTTCCAGCAAAATGTGATTTTAGATTGGACGGAAAACGATGGTTTTCAGGGTGTAGCGGTTCAGCTTCCGTCCAACTTCCATGGTCCGGCTGTCTGCAGGGCCAAGAGTTGGTCGTTTCCACGTCTCTTTATATATCCAATGATCTCATCTCACAGGAAATAAGGACTTAATGTACATAACGGCACAATTACTAATTCATGCTAATCGCCAATTTAATTCTACAACTTGTGAATTGTATATGTTTTGTGATCTTAAAAGGTATGTCTTTAATGCTCTGAAACGTGTGCCTGTTTTTTGGAAGTCATAAACTCCAAAATCGTAAATTATTAAGCGTCTATCATCCTTCTCCCCGATGCATCCTTGGTACGTGCGCAGCCACACACCGCTCATGGCAACACTGTACACAAGTAAACCGAGTCCATCCATTCCTTTCTGCGGGGGCAGGGGTGTACTTTGTCAAACAAACACAAACTATACTTTTCACACATCTGTTTTGCCACCCGCATCACATTTATATCGACTAATAATATAAGAAGCCTCTATCGGACCGTGATTTGTTGTAATTATACAACAAAGACCCGAAACTCTTAAGGTTATAATGGTTCGTTCCTAATGTACGACGTGCAGAACTGAACGCGCCGCACACCAACTATAATACCGAGAAACACCCAACATTGCTGTCTCAACAAAACCCCCTCTTGAAAGACTTTGATTTGTGATTAAGTTTTGATTGACAGGTCATTCGGCTCTAACTCGTCCGCTCATTGGCTGTCGAAGGTGCCGGTTTCTTTTTCATTTGCATAACCATGTCGGGTTGCAGATGCAGGGGAGTGGGCAGGGTAGGGGGAATGCAAGTGTACTGAACTTCTGCGACGGTAAACCCCGCACAGTACTCCTCAAATCCAATCAACTTTTATCACACGCTGTGATTTTATTTCAAAGAAAAAATATTGGGACGTCGACTGATGCCGGAGACACATTTCTTCGCGCAAAAAAAAGGAAAATAGTCTTTAAAAATTAATCTAAAGCCAAACTTGGGATTGGTAAGTAGCTCCCTTTATCTGACACTATTCGCTATATTCAGTTAATGTTATCTTAAAATGTACTACACGCAGAACTTAATAATTCTATTGTTTACAGCTGATGGATACAAAGGTTAATTTTTTTCCCCAACTTTTTTTTTATCACAATTTAAATAAAAAGCACACGTTAGCCAAAATTTAAGCGGGCAAATACATGATTGCTTGAAAAACAGTGGTACGTTGTTGGTCGGGATTTTAATGTATCTAAGGCGTATTTTATTAGAAACGCTGGAATTAAGGCTGCTTTCTGACTGAATTTGTAAAGGAGATGTAGTCTTGAGCATGGAGGTCTCCTACATGTTGACTGATTGGTCTAAATAGCTTTTGTTTGTGTTACAGATCTCTATTTCCTGCCAATAAATAAAATCTAAAAGCAGGTGAGCCACTGACTAACGCACATTGTGCCAGTTGACAGTTCCACTGTGCGTGTGACAGCGGCTAACCTGGTTTTGGGAACACTTCTGGGAGAGGGCCCACAGCCGGACAGACAGTGGTGGGACGGTGCTGGTGAACACGGTCGTCCATCTATAGGCTACTGTATCCGACTTCCTACTGTATGTTCCTATGCTGCCCTCTGAAATGGGGCCAGTATAAATTTGCAGCGAAGCCTGGCCCTTCTACCGCCACCTAGTGTCTGACGTTTTGGTGAGTGTCTTTTTTTTTGTTTCTACAGCGGTTCAGCTGATTTCCATCATCACACACGCACTCTCCAAATTCAAGATGGTCGGTTCCTGTTTAGGTTACTGTCTACCCAAAAGTTACCAAAAAAAAAAAAATAATTTGTCATAACTTTTCATGTTTGTAAAATACATATTCCACCTGAGAAGTAAAGTTTCTACTCAAATCAGTCCTTTATCTTTCGCCTTTCTCGGCTTCTGTCAGTCTTTTTTCCTCCCATCAGTGACTCATCGTGAGAGAGACATAAAGTAGATAAGTGTGGTACGTCAGACTGGTAACGATCCCATTCATCACCATCATGTGGACGTTCTAGGTTCCTGTGAGCTAAAGAGGTCGAGCACTTGGCAAATACCTTCAATAAAGAGCTCCCAGAGGACAGAGTTCATGCAGAGTGCCGCTGTACGAGGAAAAAAAATAAAAAATCATCATCGTAATCTGTTAATGGCCTGTTTGTGAGATTGAAGCATTGTGGGCTAGAGTGAGCGGGGTTGGCCATCATTCACGGGGAATTTCGTGCAACAGCAAAAGAACATATATCATTCTGTAACGTGAGGTCCTGCCGCTGGGCCTGCTGACTGGCTGACTCAGTTCCTGGTCGGCAGTTGTGGGCAGGTCGTCAGCCCAACTGGCCTCACCTGTGGGTGTATGTGTGCAGGGTATTTAAGGGCTGCACTCCTCCCTGATTTGTTAATAAAAATAAATAAACTTTGAGTTAGTATGTCATGTGTGGACTCCCTTTTTGCCACTAACTTACCCGGTTTGTGACACTAAACTTTTATTTTCTGCGGTGCAATTTTCACCAGCAATATATTCAGAATGCTGGAAGCAGCGTTGCATCACCGTGTGGGCTTGCTCAGACACTGGGAACCCAACACGGATTTGGAGCTTATCTAACCCCTGCCAGCCAGACAGCTCTAAATCTTCTCAGTACAATCCAGTTCTAGATAATTAATTATTATATCTTGTCTGTTTTAAACGTGCAATGGAGTTCAGGAGAGTGGGAAAAAACTGCTTCCACAACAGTCTGCTTAACGGGTCTAGCATGAGTGGATTGCACTTGTATGAGCGGGAGCGCGTTGAGGATGGTACCTAGCAAGCCTTAACAGATGAGCTTATTTATAGAAATCCACAGGGTTTCAGTCGGGGGTCAGCCAGAGCAGCAGACAAACTGGTGTGTGACAGGCTGCATGTGTGCTCTCAGGGGTAAACAAACAGGAAACGGGTGGAGGACTCACGTGTGCAGAGAGCCACAGCGGTGAAATTGCATGTTACGGCCTGTCATGCCATGCTGGTTTCATTTATCACGCACGGAAAAGGAAAGGAAGGTGTTTGTTTTCCTCAGAAATAATGAAAGTCAGGTTTGAAGTGGGAGGTAAAGCTCAGCAGTCGGATGGAATTCACCTCAGTGGCGCTGTGAACACGAGCGCTTTTACGGCTCCATATCTGGGAAGCACGCTGCCTTAAACAGTTGGGAACAGCAGCTGATGTGATGCCAGGATGTTTGCTACGTTTACCTCTGCTGTTCTGGTTCTGGATGCACTTTGTGAGCTTCCAGTCGGCCACCTGTGCAGAGCGGTTATAAAAGAGCCCGACATGGGCCTGCAGCACAGGCTTCCAGGGCAGCATGCATATTTCACCACACATTATATATTCATCACCCACTTCACAGAACAGTTTCGTGTCAGTGTCATTTTTAAAAAATAAATCTACACTCACATTTTAAAAATTTACTGCAATATCATATTAAAGAACCCCCCCACCCCCACCCACACGAAAGGAAATCATTGAAAAACAAATGATCTAAAACACCATTCACAATTTTATTGTAATTAAATACACAGTCATGGTAATAATTGCTATAATTAAAATGTTTCTAGATTATTTTACATTTCATACAGATACTTTGCAGTGTTTAGAGTAGCAAAACTACATATATGAGTTGGATTTATATACATGATGTAGATCAGGGTAGATTAAATAATGAGGACAGTTACAGAGACGGGGGTTAAATAGAAGGTGACGCTGACAGAACAGTGAACAGGCCAAGTTTCCCTTGGCCCTGCGGTCCGTGTTTTATCTCCATGACGACTCTCTGGATGTCAGGACTGCAAGAAACAAAAGAATAAGTGGGGATGATGATCCCTGTTGTTGGTTGGACAACATTTTTAGCTCTCTCTGTCACGGACTGAAGCAGCAGCGGCCTCATAACTGCACAAACACCACGCTGGAGAAGGTAGAGCGCGCACTCCGACCTCTGACCTGTCAGCACGACTGAAAAACTCACAAGTGCTAGAAGGAAGGGAACGCTGATAATAAAGGACAGTTACTCATGCTGGGACAGGTCAGATGTCAGGAGGGACGACAGTAAAAAACACCACTCCAAAGAAACCACGGCCCCGCCAGGCTACGTCTGAAACGGCTTCCTTATTTTAGCGCAGAGCTCGACAAAAATAGCTGGATGCTCTGCAAATAAACTTCACAGACTTCTTGGAAGTTAAATTTCTCGGTAGGCAAACGGGGGCCGTGGCGTCGCACAGGAAGAAGAGGAGGAACGGGAACACGTATTCAGAGCCCTGCGCCAAGGCTCCTGCTCTTTGGAGGTCAACGTCACCAACGTACAAGGCATTGTATAGACACGCGCCATCTCACGCGTCATTGGTATCCATACAGAAAAGGCGAATGCATTGGTCCTAAATGTTTCCAGGTCACAGTATAAGAGCAGAGACTACAATCAGAGTATCTGCTCCAGTTGCTCCCAGTGCGATCAGTGTAGAAGGTCGGAAGGCCCCGCTGTATGACAGAAGGAGGGATTAGGTGAAGGTATCCAGGTGACAACAAAAGCAGCGACTGTTAGTACGAAGAGCTGATGGTGGATTAAAGCTTACATAAGCAAATGGAAGTCAGTCACACGGAGGATCAACGGAAAGCGTTAGGAGCATCATTCAGACGTTCAAAGGTAGAGATGGAGGAAGAAACTGCCAAACGGTAGCAAAGACCTTCACCACACAGATGCTCCCACAACCCACCACCAAAAAAACAGCAGGATGAAACCCAAACAAGCTGGGGGAGAAAGTTTGGGGCCGGGGGGCGCTGGGACCAGGGGGTGGGCAAGGCGGGAGAGGAGCGAAGTGGCTGGGTCTCACACATACACACCCTCGGGGTTGAGACTGGATACTAGAGGGTTTTGAAGGTTGCGTGGATGTCCAAGGAACTGCTTGGCAGTGGGGCGAGGCGGCGATTCTACAAAGAGAGGGGGGGGGAAGAAATCCACATTTCATTTTGATAGTCTACTTATTTAACCTCTTTTTTTTAGAATGCAGAATCTTTCCATAGATTTGCTTTCCACACCTTTGTTATTGTAGCCATCCTGCAGCAGATGGGCCAGTTCTAACTGCTCCAGCTGCTCCTGAAGCCCCGTGCGTGAGTGGGTGTGTGCTGGCAGGACACCAGTCTGTTGAATAAACTGCTGCAGGTTGCACTGCCGCAGCTCCTTATTCAGCTCCTCCAGCTCCTCCTGTTTGACCTGAGATGGAAGGAGACGTGGAGCAGTGAAGAAACATAAAAGAAAAGCACATGCAAGTCACTGAGAGATATCTGACTAACTTACTATTATTACTTTTTCAGAATATCTCAACCATCAATGTTGCTTTCACAAACATCCAGCTATGTTGCTCATGAGCATTTATGGTTGTACGTAAAGTTGTTAATCTGATGATATGACTACTCTGTGTCTGTTTTTTACAACTGAAATAATAAATGTAAATATTTATCAGATTGAAATATTGTTATACTTATATTATAATTAGTGTATTTTATTTCGCGTCCTACTGTAAACGTTATAGCTTTTGGCCACAAGGGGGAAGCAGAGACTCATTATCAGCACATCGGCCTTTATTTCTCCATTCAAATTAAATGAAAAACAAACATAAAATTTCTAATTCCATGCCTTGAAATGACCACATGCATAGAAGAAAGATTGTCCAGTGCCTTTGATCATTTAAAATGTGCAGAGATCCTTCGTGCAGCGAACTCTGACACGCACAACAGGCAACGGCACTCGACTGTCTCTACTTTTGCTGTGTCAACACACAACACAGAGGATGGTCAACAATACACGATGACTAAGTGCACATGGTTACGTCAAACAGATGTAGGGGACGAGGCGGCTTGCTGGGACAGTTCACACCCACAGGTCTGCCCCCATTAGCAGAACGACAGCGACTGTTCATCGGCACCAACAGTCAGAAGGCCGGGCTGCCAGCCCCAACCCAGCAGACTGACTGAATAAGTCGCACGTTCAATGTCACATGACTACCGACTATATTCTCACTAAGCAGCCAGAGAATTTCATGGTCGCGCCAAGAAAAAATTCCCATCCTATTGAGGGGAAAAAAGTGTAAATAAGGTGCCAAACTGTCTCTGTGGTTATTTTTGCTTGTATAAGCTCTGCAGCACACATTAATGGGATAATACATATCATTCATGAGTCTGAAGGGGTCACGTGGCAGGATGATTTATTATACATAACTGGCAAATTAATCATGACCCTGTCTTTCCGTTAAAGGGACTGGCTCAAATGAGCTGATCATTAGCTTTTAATCAGTTTAACAGCCAGCTCTAACTCTCTCCTGCTATTTATGACTTCCAGCCCAGGCTACGAGACACAATAGTCTTTCAGCCTGTCTAAAAATGTCAATAAACATCATCTATCATAGTATTTCAAAAGAAAACAAAAATTTTCCTTCACTTTCCTGGCTGAGACAGGGGATTGTGGAAAAAAAACAAAAACTCAAGCTTTTACAAAGTTTTAACGACTAGTGAGGCTTTTAATGGCACAGTCACATCTAGGACAACCACCAGAAGTAAACAAACAAGCAGACAAACGACAATGCCGGAAACCAAGAGAAGCTCAGAAGACCCAATAAAAGAAGCTTTGTTCCTCCAAATCAATTCCCTTTAATCTCTTTTTCCATGAAAGGTTGAGTAAATACTTGCACGGTAACATTAACACCATTGTAAACACATTTTTAACATACAAAATTATACGTGCCCAACAAGTTGATCTATAGTGTAAAAATGATAAAATGCAGTACATTTGTACAAAGCTCATGCTTTCACTTGATCATAATTCATTGCAGAATTTCACATTAAATCATACTTTTTATTCATGTTAATGTCTGTAGTGAGGTGTGCTCTGCCCCACTGTGCAGGTAGGAGAGGGATGTGTGTTTACAGCAGAGCTAGAAGAGTGTGTGCGCTACCCCTCCTCAAATGAGGGTTGCTGAGGTGATGTCATTTCACAGTCCTCTCTCCAGAACAGTGACCTCTCTCCTTACCTGCAGCAGAGACTCTGCCTTCCTCAGAGCCTTGTCAGTCTCGGACAGCTGCTCCTCCAGCCCCGTCCCATAGGCCTCCTGGTTCTTCAGCTCTGCTCTCATGTCACCCACTGACTCCTGGGGGCTGGGGGCTTTCCCTTCGACCTGGCTCTCTCGCTGGATCTCCTGCTCCAGCTGAGCAGAGCGGACAGAGAAGTCGTGGAGTCTCCGTCCACAGTCATCGAGCTTGGCGTGAAGCTCTCCTAGCTTCCTTCTCATTCCTCTTTCCTTCTCGGTTTCTACCTGAAACTCCTCCTCCCAGTATTTTTCATGGGTAAGCTCTGCCTGGTTCTTTCTCACTGCCTGCTCCAGAGCATCCACGTCTTCTTGTATTTGGGCACTGGAGACTGGTGAAGGACACGGAGAAGGGTGGGACCGCTCCCAAGAGTGTGACTCCCTCTCTAGGGCATCTATCTCTGCCTCAAACGCTCTCAGTCTCTCCTGCTGCTGAAGAACTTTTCTAAAGACTTCCTCTTTGGATGGCCCTACAGGGGGTGAGGGAGAGGGGGAGGACATATGAGAGGGGACAGGACTTGGAGAGTGGGAAGGGGAGGCTCTTTGTTCCGGAGAGTCCCGAGGAGGCCTCGTAAGCTGCTGGGCTGTGGTTCGAGGAGAGGTGGATGGCCCCAGGTTGAAGGTGAGTGCTTTCTTGGGCTGGTTGCGTTTTGACAGCTCTGGTTCTGGATGTTTGGGCAGTGGCACGGGGGGCAGCCTGTCCTGGTTTGAACTGGGCCCATCACTGGTGCTTGGTCCAGTGCGGCGAAGAAAGAACTGAACTTCACTGCCATGTTGGCCCAGTTTGGCCAAAGACTCCAGGGGCTTCTCTGTAGCCAGGAGCTGCCTCTCTGTGTCCCGAAGACGCTGGATCAGGACATACCGACCAGTTTGACCTGGACACGGAGCGAGACAGAGAGTGAGCAAGAGGAAGAAACCCACCACCAAGACAGAAACATCAAATAAAGATCCTGTAAAGCTGCAACACCTCTCCGTCTCTATTAATAAAATCACACGAAAACAGCAAATGAGATCAACATAGAGTTGCACAACATGTAAAAATTTTCAAATAAACAGAAGTTTCCACAAGGACCTTGAAAATAGGACAAGCCCTCCCTAACGGCTTGGCAGCTAGCTCACTGAGGAAGGAGGAGAGGACTAAATGTAGGGATGCGTTGCTCAAGCGAATGACTTGAACAAAGCTTTAAAGACACGTGGACAAAAAGTCAACTTCCACCCAACAAAAACCCCAGACAAACCAGAGGGGGGCTCGCCTGAGCCTGTGAGGAATAAGAGGTTCAGTCTCAGGCGGGAATGCTACCTGCTGAACCCTTTCCAAATTAAATTTCATCAGATTAGAAGAATTTTTAACCAAATGCACAAAGAGGAAAGCAACGCGACATCCCAGCCGGGAGTTGGAGACACTCACCGATGGCCTGGGCCAGAGCGATGACCACGTCCTGGCAGGACGTCTCCTCGGACAGGCCGCAGACGACCCGCACGACTCCATCCACCCACACTTTCAGCTCCATCTGGGATCAGGCAGCACGGGACGGCCGCGAAGGCGGTGTTCCAAAGGGATGGCTCAGACCTCTTCAGTGGGCTGGACGACACTGCATGGCACTGACCCTGAAAGACGAGCAGCAGACATGTCAGTGGGGTGGGAACGGGATTGAAAACAGCGGGAGCTAACACCGAAAGATGGTTGTAGGTTATGATGTAATCGTACCCCAACATATCACACCATTTACCTTAAAGCCACACAAAATACAGTGAAGCTCATTATACGCACGGCTGCCTGTCTTTCATGTTGCTGCCAAATAACTTTCAGAAAAACAGCTTTCATATTAATGCGCTTCGCTGAGTAAGAGCCTCACTGAATCTTAAATTTCCAGGACAGTAGCCAATGGCTAGAGTGGTGTAGCATTTTGTTAAGTTCCTGCGGGTTAGTTAAGACACCTGGAGGTATCTTGTGGACCTGGGAGCACAAATGCCAATCTGTAACCCAATTAAACGCTCTGCTGCCCTCCTTCAGAGTCGTTATGATAGCTTACTGCCGAGGGGAACGGACAGGGAAAGTGGAGCAAGTGGAGTGTGTCTGTGTTTGGGAGAGGGTATTTGTGTGGGTGAAAATACATAGAATCGTAGCGGGGCTACGGTGTGTGTTAATGCGTGTGTGTGGGGGGTGTTTGATCCCCCTCAGCAGGGCTGGAAGTCGCCCACCTCTAGATCAGCAGGTAGCGTGAGCACGTGTCAGGGTAGCAGGTTTAACCTGATTTCATGTCAGTCAGTGCTGATTCCGCTGGTCTGAACTTTTACAGCTAAGCTTCAAAACAAGGTAATAAAATGCCGCAGTGCCTTATGAAAAAACGAGAACGCCTCGAGCAGCAGAAGTATTATCTGTAGAACTTGGCACACACATGAAACTTTGTAGTCTAGGTGGGGGAAAAGACAGCTCTTCACCCACAGCCAGACAGATGGTGTTCTCTTTTTGTCTGTCTCTCTCTGGTTCTCAACAGGAGGTCTTCAGTTCTGAAGCGCGCTATTATCCCGGCCCGGCTCTGCTCCACTGGCTGCCTATAGGGAGCCGCTTTTGAGGAATGCACTGACTTCATCTACCAGCCGGAAGAATTCCTGCGTTTCTTAACAAAGCAGTCACCCCGCCAGGGTCCTCCTCAATGGCTGACCCGGCGGCCCCACACCACCGTTACCTCTCTGCTGTTTAGATGCCAAACACACACGGGGCCCGCGAACAACAGCCGATCTGCTGTGGCAACATCACGCAGGCTCCAGATGCAGATGAGCTCCAAAGAACACTATCGCAGGACACAATCGCATTTTAGAGACATTTCTTCCTGCTGCTGCTGCGGGAGAGGCGATTAAATCGAGACAGAAACCTACCAAGGAAAGGAAGCGCGATCGAAATCAAACCTAAATTATGAAAAGAGCCAAAAATGTTAATATGTCAACAAAGTACATAGTGTTGCGATACATAATTATGCTGAACTGGTTGAGGCAGAGCACAAGTAGATAATTATTTACTTTCACTGTTAGGCTTTAAAAGCAGGAAAGAGCTTTTTTTAAAAAAAAAAAAACAAAAAAAAAACGTGAGGAAGTGCTACAATACAGGAAATACCTTCTATGAGTAAAAGCATCTTCATACCTATAAGCAAGATAAAAGAAGACAGAGCAAGCTTCCAGGGGCTGAACGTACCTGCCTGGAGTTCATGGCTATACAAACTGCGCACATTACTGCATATTTATCTTTAGCTGTCCTTATTTGCATGCACAGTAGCATTATCTTAAACAAAACACACAACCCTCCCTCAGGGGAGACCGCCATTCTCCCATGATGCTTAGCTCACGTCCCTCCCAGCTGCTGATCATCGGTACGAACTGGAAATAAACAGGCCTGCGGGTCTAAGGTTACTCTGCCTCCTCCAGGACATGAGAAACAGACATCAGCTGCAACCGGAACCTGGTTACCAGTTCTGCACAAGCATCAGTGGTCCCAGTCTGTTTTGGTATCCACACACACCACCAGCCCAGAGCCTTCTGACCACACCCGTTAAAACGCAGATCACAAAGAACAAAACCACATTCCAACTGTTACATTCACCGAAACAGGAGAGCAGTTTCAGCTGAAACTCTCAGCTCCGGTGTGTTTCAAGAGGAACGCTTTTCTGAATGCGGACGCACCAGTCATACAAGACGGACAGTCAGGGAATGAGACGAGACAAACCGAGGCCAGACCTCTCACAGGTGTGTGGATAGAAAAGAAAAACGCAGAACTGGTGCCATGCACTGTTACATCTCTCTTAATCCTCTCATCTCATCGTCAGCCACCCATCCCAGAAACCCCTGCTGTTTGTATGTGTATGTCAAAAAAAAAAGACATGAGTCCACGTGAGAAGAACACCAGTGAGTGATGCGTGCGTGCCAGTGGGCGTAGTAACAAACATTACTGTGCGAGAGAAGCGGTCAAAGGTTGACCTACGCGCTTCCATTGCAGCTGTGTGAGCAAGCAGATATGCTACTTAAGCCTATCTTTATGAGCGGTTGCCTCCGCTCAGCGTCATCGTAGCGCTATCGCTACGGCAGCAGAACAAGCAACAATGGCACGAGTAAAGGGCAATTACAGGCAATCGCCCGCTGCCCCAGATCTGTGCCGCAAACAATAAACTGAGAAAGTTAAACCACAACACGTGAGGCGAAAGGTTTATCTTATCAGCATGGGTAGAGACAAGGGGACCCTGCCACGAGGACAGCCGGGACAGGGGCAGGACAGGGACGAGCGCAGGGAGCACCGCAGCCTCTGTGCCGCTGGAGTCCAGGCTGGCAGACAGACAGGCAGACAGAAAGACAGACAGACAGACAGACAGACAGGCAGGCAGACAGACAGACAGACAGACAGGCTGGCAGACAGACAGACAGA
>BJFM01002400.1:123476-142477 GCA_016586285.1 Arothron firmamentum | reverse complement strand
TTTCAGCTTTAACAGTGGCTCCTTGACCTTTATGCAGCCACGGGGTAAACACAGCCTTATGTTCTCGCTTCCCCACAATCTTTAAAACCTAATGATTTTTTTTTTTTTTAAGGTCATCAGTCAAATTTATTCCGACATGACTTTAATTGCAAATGAACTCTTGCAGAAAATACCAACGGACATGTATTGAGCCCAGAGAGTTCATGTCTGATATATGAAGAAATACCTTTTGGTTGTTGTCAGCTAATAATCCCTAATTAAGCTAATAATTGTCAGTCAATAATCCCATAAATCACATCAGACATGAATCACATCTTTACATTAGCCCTCTGATGATAAGACAGAAGAATAAAAGTGAAGAGATGGTGCTCGCTGGCGGTACAATTCTGCACGTGAAGCTAAGAGGCAGCAGATCTTGTGATTTCCCCGTGTGAAAGTCGTTGGTTTTGAATTCCCTGGTCTTTGACAACCACTGGCCTCACAGAGTAGCTCAGCTTCACCTCTGCAGCACCTTTTCCATCCACTCTCTTTCTTGCCCTCTTTCACATTGCTTGTCTTTCCTCTGCAATTAGCAAGTGCCTCCACCGCTCAGCCCCGTGTGTTAGAGCCAGTCCGTCCACGCGCCCCAGTCAGGAGCCTCTGCCCAACCCAGCACGGTTCTTAGAGCCTACTCCAGTTCCTCTCGTATTATTTGCTTTTTGTCGGGGGGGGGGTTATTTTTGGCAACATCTTTCCATCGGAACGTTGTGGGTTCCAGCGACTACAGGAAATTCACTTCCAGACAATGTCAATGAGACTTGACAATAAAGGACAGTAACTCAGTAACTCTCCCATTTGTTCCTCTACCTGTGCGCTGAGAATGGCGGCATCTACCCATTTTATTACTGTGAAACTGGATATTTAGTGGACGGATTAAAATGCAGCAGTCAGGCCTTTACATGGATGACTGAAGAAACAAATCTACATTCCATCTCCTGGCGCGGTTCACTGCACCCGCGCTCAGAAGAGTCCGACTGTGTCGCCTACCCTGACAGTGCAGTGTACGTCTTCTTGTGTAATGAGGTTAAGCAGGACAGAAAGCAGCAGATGACACTTCATATCACTGACAACAGCAGGATGTTTGGTTATTGTGTAAAATCTGAAATCAGTGCCAATTATTGACCCATCTGTATGACTCAGAGCCTTGAAAATCACATCAGGTGGGATGTAAATAGAACTCCAGCAGGCAGGAGAATGATGGAAAGAAAAGTTCTGCTGCTGGTTTCTGTACCCTTCAGCACTAAAGGAGATTATCTCCTTATAGCATTTCGCTGGCAGAGATCCTCAGGGATCATAAGCCAATCTGGCACCTCCGGGGGTACACCCATGTGGCACAGGGCATGAATACAATTTAATTCCGGCATTCTACTCATGCTAATTCTTATCCTGATTTCCCTGTTAGCTTGTCCTGGCTTACGGTTATCTCTTCAGACTTCCTTGAGCTGCCATCACAGGTGCCAGCGTCAGTGCTGCGGTCCGTTGTGCTTATAGATTTCTCCTGGGGTTGACTGCTTTGTCGTGCCTAACGGAGATGTCCTTGCTTCAGTTTCTGCAAGTGTCTGACACGTAAGGGTTCTTTTTTCTCTCCATCTAAAAGACAAGCTGATGAAAACATCTGATATCAGGATGTCTGGCATTCGATTCCACTGAACCTTTGACACATTTTATTCATCCTCTTCTATACGGGTCCAGATCTTCTAAAATGCCTCTGCCGGCAACATCTTTGATACTTGCGCTGTTCGGTTTTTTTGGGTTTTTTTTAAAGGAAGAGTACAGTTAATTTCTCAGGAGGCCACTGCTCCCGACACCCTCCTCGCTCAGAGCGTGAGAGCAGATACATTCCAGGTGCAGTGATGTCGGCCACCTCCTTTTACAACTTTTAAGGGGCTGAAATGATTTCCGAGTCGTGCCCCCATCTCGAACCTTACTCATGCGCGGAGGAGACCATTGCTCTTGGGGTTATTAAGCCTCCCCCTAGCCTCGGCGGACGTTTGTCAGGGAGGGGCTGACATTAACTGTTGTTGCAGGGGCTGATTGTCTGAGCCACGGGTCATATTTTATAGAGTTTCCAGCTTCCACTAACACTGATCAGACACTGCTTTATTCTACGTGCACGGAACAGTGGGACCAGGACCATTGACTAACAGGAACAAAGAGAGGGACACACATCTGTAGGGTCTATGTTTGAGACCATAAAAAAGACAAATCTACTGAAAGACAACTGTTAGAAGAAGCAGCAAAGACAGAATTTTAGGGTTTACCTGTGACACTTTGCGGACCACCTCCCCGCTAACAGCCAGCCCTTGAACAAAAGAACGCGCTGCCAGAACTGCATGTGTGACCGAGACCTTTATCGCACGAGGGATGTCTCCGAAGGGTCGCAGTGTCTCCATCTGCTTGGACACACACTCCAGGTCATCCTCACCTGCAACCACACACATTTGCTCATTACTGAGTGGACGTTTGCTTTGTGTTATATCATAAATCCACAAATTAGTCAAATCTAAATCAAATATTGGGTAAACTATGGGTTATACCGATAAGGCTTTGCTTGTTTGTGTGGTAGAGAAGCTTCTCCAGGAGCCTGACCCAGAATTCATTGAGCACCTCCTCCAGGTTGGTGTTGGAGCCTCTGTAGTAGCGCCTGAGATCCGCGTACAGGTCAGAGAAGACCTGAGCGTTCTGGGCGTACAGAATCCCCCAGGCTGAAGAGAGGGTGGCATGCAGACTGATTGCTGAGCGGTTCAGCAACTCCACAAAATAACCTGGACATGAGAGAATGGAAACGTTTCAGGTCAGAGGGAGGAGATGTGTCAGCAGCATTCACAAGCTGCTGTTTGTTTCTGACGGTTTCTCTTATTTTGACAACATAAAATTCAGCGGCAACCGACTCAAATCAAAAATTCACTTTGGTCTGGAAACGTGTGTGTGTGTGTGTGTGTGTGTGTGTGTGTGTGTGTGAGTGTGTAGTTTGCAGCATCGTTGTTTTGTAGGTGTTTTTTTTCGTGACTGCCACCAGCCCGGTTTAGCAGACGATCTCCGCAGGAAACGCTCCATCTGGAGCTGGTTCACTCCTCTAACGTTGCTGTTTCTCTAAAACACATCGCACTGCTGACGAAAACCCACACGGCTGCTGCGTATTAAAGCAAAACGCAGGTTTCCCTGACAACAACGTATGAAATGAAAAGCAAAAAAACCTGAGCAGACAGCAGAAACCTCCAACACCCACATGATGCAGTCCCAGAAAAAAAAACAAAAAAACAAAACAAAAGTTACATCGTGTGTAAAATGTGTTAATGTGCTAAGCGTTTCCTGACCCGTCTGCGTGGCGTTATCTAAGCAGCGGCCTTGCTGGATACTCGACCACTCATTAATAAATACCAGCTGGCTGGTTTTGCTGCTGCTGTTATCCGTTGCTTTCTTTTGACATTTTCACAGAATCAGAGTCGAAAGGTTGAGTCACCCAAAGCGTTGCTTGCC
This sequence comes from Arothron firmamentum, assembly GCA_016586285.1. NCBI lineage: Eukaryota > Metazoa > Chordata > Actinopteri > Tetraodontiformes > Tetraodontidae > Arothron > Arothron firmamentum. Next base: position 138,958 of record BJFM01002400.1, on the reverse strand, counting down.
TCCTCTCTTACTTCTTGTCACTCAACCTATCTGGGAAAACAGACCCGCGGGCCAGCTTTAAAGCCCCAAGAGACCTCCCTTTTTCCTCACTCATGGACACGAAACCCTGACAAAGCTCCAGGATTCAGAAGAAGCACACATTAGCATCACATTTGAAAATGCACACACACACACACACACACACACACACACACACACACACACACACACACACGATCCAGAGTGCACAAAGGCTGGCAGACAGACTGACTGAGAGCGACAGTGACAGGTGCAGCTTTGCTTTTAATCCCCATTAGAATTCTGTCCTGCTGCGTACTGTCAGCCATACAGTAGAAGTGCCTCCAGACCAGAACACAGAACAGATTCTGAGCAGTAAAAGTTCCATTCAGGTGATGGAATGTTGTTGCCTTTTCCATTAAATTCATTATCTCCATTTTCAGTCGCTCATGTAATTCCAGGCCTGTTTTTAAGTGCTCGTGTGTTGGGGGGGGTCAAAGCTTGGTAAATGGTGTCACACTGTCCGGCTCTCCTGCACCCTTCAGCCCGAGTGAATAATGATTGTCATTAGTATGAGTCCTGGCCAAGGCACGCACATAGGCGTGCGTGCGTGCACGAGTCTTTGGGCGTGAAGGATGACCTTTCTAATTCCTTAACTGTTTGTGTCTCCATGATATCAGGAGCCATTGGCCAGCTGACTCTCTCTGGGAGGCCTGTGTCAGCCCTCAGGACATAGAACCTGCTCTCCGAAAGTGCTTCACTGGTGCACGGATTACTACTAGTGATGCATTGGAAGCTACAATTTCCACGTATCTGGTCTGTTTCTCTCTAACACGGCCAAATCGAGAGAGAAATAATTGTTGGAACAGTAAAGATTGGCCTGAATAGGCGATTTGTTCAATTCTCAGAATAATAGTCAATAAAACAGAAGGCTGCAAGAGCGTAAGTCCTCCATTCAACAATATTTCCCCATTATATATGTTTTCAAGTTAGCTGACGATAAAAAAGAATGTACTGTTTTACTATCACAATTCCAACATTATTGTCTTATAATCCAGCCTATATAATTATATTTTTCAGCCTCAGAGACTCAACTCTCTGCACTCCATCCAAGTTAATAGCAACATTTTTCTTACACGTGCACAGATACGTGCACGTGCAAACACACAGACCAAGGAATTGTAGGCTAATCAGGCCTTTTTTTTTTTTTTGGCAGCTCATTCATAATCACTGAGATTTTCTTCAGTTCATTTTGACCAGTCAGAGGATTATTTTAGCTCTCTTTGAGTGCTGTTTCCTCTCTGCTGCAGCCTGATCAAACGCTCTCACCTCTCCCATCTGTCATTTTAAATTAGTTGTATACGTTGGCGAATGCAAACTTGTGTATTTTTTGCAGCAAGCAAGCAGATGCTTGTACTCAGACGAGCCGGCGGAGGTTCTGCAACTTGTGTTTTCAGGGGTGGGAAGAGCGCAGATCAGCAGAGCTTTGGCTCAGCATCAGCGGGCGGAAAAGTTGGATCCGTGAATGGAAGAATGGGAGCACGGAATGAAAACCAGCAGCAAAAAAGGAAAAAAAAGAGTAACTGAATATCTCTTTGATGTCTGACGCTCGTAATTGTATTTGTCAAGTGCCAAATGATGATATTAGCTGGATGGTTCTTTGGATGGAGCCAAAAATGAGCCACATGCCAGCAGAAGGAGAAGCTCAGGAGGCATCGGTGTTTCAGAGAACGCACACTAATTTCTAATTTCTTGTTCCGACAATATAACTGGTTAAACTGGATCCCATCTGCACCGACGAATGGAATTGGGCTGACTTGTATTTTAAAAGATAATGAAACCCTCTTTCAGAAGAACAGGCCTGAGCAGAGAAGAAAGCAATTACATCAGTCTGAAGTGGATGAATTATGGCTGCATCTCTTCAGTTTGCGGTAGCTCAGCTAAATGTCAGCAAGGGTTTTTTTTTATTTGTTTGTTTTTCTAGGATTGCTCATCTAAATTTAGTTTAAAGAACTTTGCTAGTGCCATTCGCCCATGCATGAAATTTGTTGAATTTGTTCAAATGATGCAGATGATAACTTTCAGATGAAATATGGATGTGTCAGATTCTACTTTTACATCATCCCTTTTGGATTAAAACAAATACGCAAAACAGACGGGCCCGTTCATACAGCATCTACGTGAGAGTTTAATCTGGCTAAAATGAGGCAGAAAGAACTCAGATGGTTTTCTTTTGCCACCCAAAATCACCCGTAATCTCCAGACTAGAGCAAGGACGAAGAGGAAGAAGAAAGAACAAGAAGAACACACAAATAGAGAGTTTATGTCCTCAGTGCCCCAAGTGCACAAATGATGATTTGGGACCTATTAGCTTGTTTTTGTGTCAGTTTGATCTCTCCATCAATAACACTTATCGCGCTCCCGGAGCTCTGCTAGCCCTTCCTCTCAGCACCAAGAAGCAATTAAATGCTCCTTTCTATTAAACATCCAATGCATCCTATAATACAAATCATTTATCTTCTTCGGGGAGGAGTTTTTCTCCCCCCCCCCCCCTTTTTGTGCCCAAGACATCTTGAGACATTCGCCATCTTTTTCCTTCCTGTCTGCCTTTCTCCTGGTGTCATTTCATCCTGCCGAGGCGCTGCAGCTCTATGTGACTAATGTGTTTGGCATAATTAGGCCAGTGTACTCCTGGTCACCGCCGACGTGATTTGCATGCAGATAAAACCAGCCAATCAGGCCCCCACAATGGAAGCAGATGTCCTTGTCTTTCATGACATCATCAGAAGTGACCCTGAATGCAGGAAATTACATAGTGGGTGGCAGGAGGTAGGAGCGAATACAATCAGGTACCTAATTGTTACAACGTCGCGACTCCAACATGGCATAAATGGTGTCAGCAGATTCTTTTCCTGCAATGAAGCCAGAAACAGAAACTTGTTTTAGTCAGTTTTGTAATATAAACTTCAGCTTCGGGACCTTTCGGTAGTGCTGTCTTAACAACATGTGATGTTCGTGTTTAGTGTGTCGACTGGCACTCTGATATTTTCTGCTTTTAACTTTGAAATCTGTGTCTCTTCGCTTGCAATTTAGCAAATCTGCTTTTAGATGGATTAGAGTTCAGCGTTTTCTAATTGTGATAGGCCTCCATAATTTATATAATTCAGTACATTTCATTTAGCATTATTTTTAAATGGAGCTATTTTGAGTGCTTGAAGCCTGCTGATTATTTAGCAGATTAAAAAGCACCATCAACATCAGATTGAATATCCACAGTTAATTGATCCTAATTTGCTTGCTCTCAGATCCTCCACTGTTGCGTCACCTGGATCGTCCTCTGTCTGTTTTGCTGGTTTGATTCCTGCTTCGTTCTGCCCAATTTGGGCAGGATCGTCCACGTTGAGAAGTCATGCACAAGAAACTGCCCTAGTTGCTAAGTGGCTGACAAGCTGCTAACACGGTAGCTCACGGGCGAGCACGAGCCAGCGTTTTGGCAGCATTTAAGCGGACCGCAGCTGCTGAGACGATCGACGTGACACAGTGTGAGCCACCAGACCAGCTGGGCAGTGTTTTCACCTACGCCCGAACAAAATAATCACCTAAATAGTGCTGCTCCTCTAAAACCAGCATGCATGGATGCCACCGTCCTTGTGTGTCAGACCTTTTAAACTGATCCATAAATTTAAATCTTGAACCTACTCTGAGGCCAAAAGTTTGTGTTTTGAAGTAAGATCACTTTTTAGACTACTATGGAAGGGCAAAAATGCATCTGAAGCAACATTTTTATGGACATAGTCACATGAAGTCGGAGCTCTGTCTGCCATATGTGTCATTACTACCTTCTTCCATACATGTGTCGCGTGTCCTGGCATGTTTGTGCTCGCAGCAGCATGTGTCAGCATTCCAACGCAAAAGCGGCGCACAGCAACAGTAGACGCACTATTAGCTCCAACATCACCTGCACCCCCGAAACCTCCATCTGTCTGGCACACCTGGTTCCGAGCCTAACACGCGGCTCATCCCCCTTCCCCTCTGTGTCCTCTCTCATACCTCATCTCGCTCCCTCCAGCACACCAGCTCCCCTTTTCCATCTCTGTCTCTTTCATTTCCACCTGTTTATCTCACACCTCCGCCCTCGCCTTTCCCTTTGTCTCTGTGGCTTTCTTTACTGCATCTGTCGCATTTCCAGCCTGTCCTCTCCTTCACCCTCTTTCTTCTCCTCGTCCTTATGTCACATGTTTGTTTAACCTGATTTGATATTTAGATTGCGCCTCTGTACACAGTGCAAACGCGGCAGGACAAAGTGCAAACCACGTCCCAGCGTGGACTGCACACAAAGACTCACCCGGTGACACACACTTAATTACAAGCGCACAAACAGATGCATATAAACACACCAACAAACGCTCGCACACTGACTCCAGAGACCAAATTCAGCTGTATGTGACTTCAGACCTGCGGCCTGGTTGGGGCTGCATCTAAGAAGCTGTGCAGCCTGCCTGGGCTGGACCAGTAACACCCTGCACTTAGTCACATGGCACTAGGCAGCCCACGCCCTGCTAAACACAGCCAGATGTGCAGGAACTCACAGTCCAGCTCAAAGTCATTGTTTTCTCTTGATCTTCAGGCTTAGTCAGGAAACAGATGTCACCTATTTTTTTTAGTGAACAACTTAATATTTTATTGATTTGGTTCACAGGGATAGACTGTTACTGGCCGTTTATTAGCTCCAGCACTGAAAATCCACATACCGAGTTGGAGACTGACAGTATTATATGATGCAAGGTGAAGACATAAGCATGCAAAATTGTGAAATAAAACCCTTCATTTTGAGCCCTGCAAACAGTAACAGAAGTAATTTGATATCGTAAAAATGAACTGTATTTTGGCAGCTTATGGTGCATTTGCGATTAATTAACCCCGGTCTGTCTCTCAGCTGTCTCCTTCTTAAAAGTTTAATCACCTCCACCCGACGTGCTCGGCAGCCGAAGCCATGGTGATATATCGTGCAGCACTTAAGGTCAGCGGTCTGATTATTTTTTCTGTTCCAGCAAACAGCAGCAGCCATCCAAAAAACTCACGCGCATTAGAACAAAAACAACTGTCTCAAAGCTACTTGAAGGGTGAGGGAGCACCAGTGAACATGCACCATGTGCAACTGTGTGTTTACTGAACTTTTACGAATGCACATCATTGCAGTGTTTATGGTTTGGAGCAGAGTGTGTGTCTGTGGTCGGCGCTGTTTACTGGCACGCTGAGCTCAAATATACTCTTTTCTTTTTTAAGAGGAGAGAGCTTAAGAACTTGCTGATTACGTAAAGTAACTCGGAAAGAGGTTGTGTGTCTTCACCGAGGCGTTGTGTTTGAGCGACGGTATGTGAACTTGGCAAGGGTCGCCGTTAGCAACAAACTCCTGAAGAGCAGGAGCGAGGATCTGTCATTCAGACACTAATCACGGTGATCTGAAAAGGTCAGGCAAACTAGCCGAGCTCAGAGACTCAGCTGACAGATCCATTGTCGCTGACTGGCCAAGAGGAACAAGTGGAGCGCAGAGACACTCTTCTATTAGCTGGAGCAGGTCATTAGGCACAAGTAATTGCCTCGGAACGCCTCTGTTTCTGTGTCTGCCTCCACCTCCCACCTCTACACTCAAAGCATGGCCATGAAGCCGTGTATGCTTGATATGGGTAGAAACAACACATAATCACATGCTGGAGCCACCTAGCATACAACAAGCACACACACACACACACACACACACACACACACACACACACACACACAGACAGACACACACACACGCACGCACGCACGCACACAGAATAAATACTATAAAAATACTATAAAAGCTCAATTATAAACTGAGACTCAAATCAAACTATCACCTAAATAATCTCTGCAGGCTCTGTCATTCTGTGTAATTAATATTATCTAATAGTTAAAAATATATCATTTTCAAATGACACATTATTATGCAGCATAACCATATGACCAGGGGGCGATGGAGAAGATCCCGTAAATGGTCTGACTTGTTCTTACTTGTATGACTTATCAAGGCAGTAGGGAAGATGGCGTAAGTTCAGACACACTGTGTGTGTGTGTGTGTGTGTGTGTGTGTGTGTGTGTGTGTGTGTGTGTGTGTGTGTGTGTGTGTGTGTGTGTGTGTGTGTGTGAGAGAGAGAGAACATCTGGATGCTGCAGAAGACACATGTAGTGATGTGTTACAGGTAGATTTCAGACATTTTCTACACTCTCCTCGCACAGACACTCACCGTCGAAGGCCTTGTGCTGTCCGACCAGAGCATTCTGCAGGGACCTCCCGTCGTTCTTGAGCAGCGCCTCCATTTCCCGGCGGCTCAACGTGGCCAAGTTGTCCTCCATTTCACTGGTGCAGCAGGTGTAGCCCTGCGGGCAGATGCGGAGGTGCTCCCCTAACAGGAGGAAGAGGGAGGTAGGATGAAGGAGAGAAAAGAAAAAAACAATGACTTCAGACAGGTTCCATCAACGGAATTAATGTTCACCAAAGCCGACTTGAACGGTTCCCGTGTGACAAGGCAAATTTGCTGCTGTTGTCGTCCTGATGGCTGCAGTTATTGTTCCCCATCTGTTTTTCTGCCTGATTTACCTGGAAGGATATGGAGGCCGCTGGAATGAGGAGGGCTGGAAGGGCAGTGCCACATAAGTCCCTGATGCAAGTTTATTGGGAGCCGCTGACAATTATAAAAACAATTATGTGGGTGGTTTCGATTTCCATTTGCGACAGGACTTTATGATAGAGCAGCTGACAAAAAAGAAATCTTTTCTGCCATTCATACTGGTTTCAGTTCCAGTTCAGACTGAGCGAAAGTGGGAGTCTGACTCAAATGGATGTTTCTGATGCAGAGACATTTGACAGGTGGGGAAGAGGGCTGGAAGGGGACAGGACATCTCTGCGAGGCCAGAGAAGCAGTAAATGGGGTTAATTCTTCAGTTCCAACGTTGAGTGTGGCTCTTTATCTCATATTCTTCTGCATCAGGAAAGCGCTGGTTGCACTGCACGGATGGAATAAAATTTTACTGGAAGATGGAAGTGGTATTTAAGGGATTTCTGCTGAGTCTACTTTCTCGCCCAATCTTCCAAAATAGCCAGCCTTCCAATAACCTCTCACAGCCCAGCTCTCGGAGGTATTCTTTGATCATTCAATAAAATTTCCCCAATTGTACACTGACGATCATGCATGAAGCCATATCCCAGACGGATCGTGTCTTTTATTTGCTTCTCGGAGCCAGAGGCTTCTCTTTGCACCGTCTTAAAGACCAGAATTAGACTTTCCTGCTGTTATTTTACTGCAGACATAGCCTGATTTCATCACTTCGCTGTTCAGGTGTCAGCCCTGTTTCTCCACCTGTCCTCCAACCGCTTCATCCAGCCTGACATGAAAGTGGAGCAATTAAAGCAATTTTCTTTCTCTTCCCTACAAACATAAAAGTAGGAGGATAGATGTGAGGGAGAGGTGACATTGAGTGTCTTTGAGTTTGTTCTGACTCAAACCGCACGCTGAGGGCGAGTTTGGAGGTGGTGGTTATTTAAGACTCGGTCAGACCTTCTAGGGTACTTGAGTTGTTTGTTAGGCTGGTGTTCTGCAGGGAAGCAATGCTAGTGTTTAAAGTGACAGAAATCAACTCACAGGGCAGTTTGAAACAGTGGCATGTGGCTAATTAGTGCTTCTCCAGAGCGACAATAAAAGACCGGCTGCTGGAATGTCTGTGGAAATTTCTGTTGGCAGATGGACGTGCATTATCATCTGCATAAGATATTCAATTTCCTGTGCCTTCTCCACGTCTTGCACACCTGACTGCTCCTTGGTATCAGAGATTTCCTCACATTAGACAAATTCCAGGCCGGCATCGCCATTTCCTGATGCTGTTGTTCCAGAATTGCTCCGGCAGTGTGATTAAATGTCGAGGAATGCGTGATAAAACTCGAGAGTATGGCCGTAACAATCACAACAATAACAAAGCGCCTGGGAGAGATGGTAGATTTCAGTGAAGGGAATGCAGCTGCAGCTGCAAAGTCAAAATCATAAACACACAATTAAATTCATAAAGGGACTGGCTAACAAAAAAAAACTTGATTGACCATATAACTTAATATATAGAAACTTCCAACCATCCATCGTGACCTCGTGTGGTCTTAATTGGAAGTTTCTCCTGCGTTCGGGTCGATTCTGGCTCTCTGCCTTTGTCTGCCATGTCAATAAGCCTTCATATGGTGTGAGGTCAGACCTGAACCCCTGAAGTTAATCTGGTGTCTGTATCATCCACCAGGGTTAAATAAAGATCCTGAGACTTGCTTTGCTGTGAATCCATCAACAAAAACAGACCTTATGTCCACAACTGCCTACAATTTCCACATTCAGGGACCCATCCGTCCATTTCAGTCATGCCAACACTTCCTGCATGACTCGGTATCAGTATAAATATCACAAGGTCCTTCGGTGGTTCTTTCTCCTCTCCTTTGGCAGACGCACAACTGAAATGGTGAGAAATTCCCAAACCATTAGCTTATCACTAGCCACCGGGGAGGAAGGCTCCTATTAAACAGCAATCTGGGAAGGCACTGCGATAAAATGCCGGAGCGGCTGACAAACAGAGGCTTTTAGAGACGGTGGGAAAGACAGAGGGAGCACAGCTCGACAGGAAATGAAGAATGAGTCAAGGTCTGCGTTGTCTGCGTCATCTGTCTGGGAGCCAAAATGCTGCCCTCTTCCAATTAGGCCACCAGCACCGTGCAGCCGTTCACCCTTGGGTCTCCACTTTGTCCACGGGACATTTAGCGAAACATAACGCACGTCTATTGTAACGATTTAGTGCACATCTGTGTTGCAATGTTACATCAGTTCTCTACACGTGGTTTCCAGCTGGGATCAAACTTAAGTCAAAACACTGACTTTTCATTTCCTTCCACGTCAGGCCGTAAAATCACGCCATTCTGCTGCTGTCTGCTACAGAAATGGTGTAAATACTGCAATAGAACGCACACCGTTGTTACATTTCTGTCATTTTAAAAGGACTGTTAGCATCTGCAAAAAGATGCTCTACATTTTTATTTATAGCATAGGAGCTCCTCAGTCTCTGCTCTCGCGTTACTGATCTGCGAGTGAAGACACGGCTGACAGAAGCACTTCCGAGAGGTATGCAAATGAGATTTAGCCTGCGCCGAACGTTGACGTCTGGTGAAACCATACACCGCGCCTTTGACAAAATGGCAGCAGCGTAGGAGCTCTGATGCTGACACGCATAACTGATGTCTCTTGGTAATGATGCCATTGCGTAACTGGCAACGTCTCGCGCGGGCGCACGCTGAGGAAATCAGAGATTAGCAGACTAATCCAGCGGTCACCAGTGGGTGTGTATGCGTGCGTGTACAATCAGGAATCACACACCAATAGGGCCCAACAGCAGATTATGGGTATTTGATTAAAAGTGAAAGAGCTGGTTTTTGAAACAGAGCTTTGCGTGACTGATCCACCGGAGCAGAACAGACAGCGATGCCCGTCAGGCGGCTAAGCGCCCTGCGTCCTGGCTCAACCTCACTCGGTGAATTTGTGTGTGGGTGAATCAGGCTTTAACCCAGACCCTCGGTAATATGAGCTAAGGCAAGTCTCACGGAAATAGCTTCTTCGGGCCAGACGGAGCGGCGGCCTCGTAACACATTAATAACACCCCTGTCCCAAGGTGGCGATCTCCTCGGAGCTTTCGCTGAACCCAGACATGCTGCCTGATTAAACCTGCGTGCCGGTGATGTGAGACCAGTTCATTTAGACTGCAGAAAACAACAAGCAGTGAAACACACCTCTGTCTGCAGCCCCAGCATGCAGCTGGGCTTTAATTTGTCTCATTTCAGACTCGCTGTGTGGCTGGGAAAACTCTGACCAGCAGCTCTTACAACAACAGGAAGGAGGAATCATGCGATAATGCCGTGATGTCAGTGATGGAAGAACATATCTTATTACTGAGTTAAATAGTTGCTTAGCTGAAGCGGCAGAGGGCCAATCCCAACAATTGAGCTGGAGGGAAATGGAGTGCACCGGGGAAGGGAAGTAGACTATTCAGGGAAACACGATGGAGATTAGACCAAACAGTATAACACGATTCCGCAGCGAAAGATCGAGCCGACTGTGACCTCAGCTGGAAACTCCACTCCAGGCTAGATCGAGGACCGAAGATCATCACAGAGCTGCAGTGGACACAGCAGGAATGGCAGAAAAAAGGAACCAAACACTGAGAGTTCCTGACTGTGTCAATTGTTTCCTCTATTAAGTGATGTTTAGGGTTTGTGGGATAAACTGACATCAGTTGCTAAGACAGTGTGCATCACACAAACGCAGCATACAGTTTAACTGCTTCATATTAACTTTAGCTAAGTGATGCTAACATGTCACTGGTTATGAGTCTGCATTTACTTTACTTTACAAAATTTAGGGTGTTAATTATAGACTACTGAAAAAGGCATGGAACCGTTGCCCCGCCCATCGTGGAACAGGCTATATTTGCACACCAAATTCCCAACCTGCACTCTGAGCAGCAAAAAAAGAGAAAGATACTTGTACAAGATTAAGTTCAGCTGACCTATAAACCTGCTGAATGTAATTTATGTAATAGAGTTAAGAAACCAAACAAGACACGCTGCCCTACATACATCCAATAACCCTATGCCTCTGATGGGCATGCCCCGACTTGAGCTTGTCTGCGAGCTCTCTTCTCATGAAAGAAAGAAAAAGATAAGAAAGATAAGGAGGGAAAAAAAAGAGACATTGTAAACGTTCAAGTCAGTTTCAAACCTGTATGTCAGCCACTTGAGAGGCAGGAACAGCATCAAAAACATCAGTGAATGAAAGCAGCCACAATAGGCTGCAGCTCGCTGAGTCCATTGCTGAGGAATGTTGGTGTGGGTAAGTTTCCACTGATGAACTCGCAGAGCTCTTTGACAGGATGCTTCACAGGTTGACGTGCAGATTAAACACCCGCTGATGCTTCTGCAGCATCGCCAGATTCACATAAACAGCGTTTTCATTTCCACTTAAATTCATGAGTCACAAGTGAGACTGAAATCACTGTTATGTGTCAACTAATAAAAATGTCTTAGCATCAACCCAGCACTTATTCTTATCCACCATGACATGAAGTCCCACCAGTAAAGTAACAAGATTTGAAGTTTCTGACTTCACCATACTTTCACATGAATTTTTTGAGTCGGAATCATATTTTTTCCATTATCCTGCAACCACATGAATATGCAAACATGTCTAGAAGCCTGACAAATAGTCCTCAAGATGAGGAACGTGGAGAAAGAACAGAAGGCCTCTAACACTGCTGGCACTATTGAAAGTCCCTCCGCCCAAAACTTTTGGCGTCCGCAGTTTGACAGAGCTGTTTTTGAGAGCAGAGGACGAGATTTGTCTGAGAGATGGTTTTTTTGGGGGGGAAGTAAAGTTGCAGTAAAGTGTGTACAGTGTTCAAAAAGTTCTTAAAAGTTGTTAGCATCGCTAACAGCTACGGCGGGCTAGGTCACTGGCAACTAACAGTGGACAGTGTGTGCAGAGGACAAACCACTGACACTGTCCTCACTCTTCATCACCAGTTGTTATAAATAAATTGTCCATAATGGCCTCAAATATCAGCGTTCTGCAGCAGGTTCAGCATTTCTTTTATTGTGTTCAGATTTTATTGGGAACTCCACCCTAAACTTTAATAAAAGTGAGCTGACTGTTCCCCCAGCTCCCAGTCTGGGATGGGATATTTCCCTTCTGCCTCCATAGAAACAAAACCAAAAGAAACAGCAACACAAAAAAAAGGCAACTTAGACAGAAACATTCACCAGTGATATTAAACAGAAGGACATCTCAATATGCTATTTGGAATATTTTAACCCAAGGAGATTACGGGGTAATACTGTGTTTACTGCTTGGAATCACACTGGGAATTGATGCCGTATCCGAGACAATGCGAAGGTTTGCCAGCATGATGTACAAGTAGAGCACTGATTAACTGTGCCAACATGGATTATGTGTTCAGGGACGAGAGGAAGAAAGACAAGGAGCAAAGAAGAGCCAGACGGTTGAAGTATTTCATTCCAGTCGATGCTTTATTCCATCCTGATATATTGGGGTAAAACTTTACAAGGCGGCTGGTGTTGGCAGACGGAGGTGAAGGAAAGAAGAACTGACAAAAGTGGGTGTAAAAGCTGACAAATATCATCAAGCATCTTTAATTGAAAAAAAAAAAGGTAACGCAATTAGTGTCACCTCTGTGTGTGAGAGTCAACTGATCAGAACAACCAATGAAAGCAACTTTGTGCAAAGGCTCAAGTATGCGATGTACTAGAACAGAATAAAAGACGATACAAAGACATTGCTAATAATAACCGTAAAAATAAAGCCAGCCAATCAAAGCCTGTCACTTTAGACTACTGCTTCTAGTCACTGCGACAAATACACAACCTTTTCTGAGCAGAAACCAAGGGAAGTCTATTTTTACCAGCACACAAAGGATGTGTGATGGCAGAAATGAATGTAATTTGTCTGTATGATTTGGCTCGTTACTCTTTGCTGCTACAGTACAAAGGCTTTCAAAAAAAAAAAAAAACTGCCACTAATTTTCAGCTTTCAGCTGGCAAATACATGAGCGAGCAGGTTAAAAAAGAGAGACAGAAAGAGAGAAAGAGAGAGAGAGAGGGAGAGAGAGAGAGAGAGAAGGGCCGCTGGAGCGTTAACTCTCAAAACTTCAGGTAAATCTAAACGCTCGGGGTTGTGTGTAGCTTGAGTAAATCCAAGGTAACAGCTACAATTAGCTAGTAAGAACATGTTCCTTCCTCATATAAAAGCCTCATTTATTCATTTTAAGTCATCATGCTAAATGGTAATTACATGGCTGCTGCAGATGACGCCATCCATCCCACACAACAGATGAAGGCCCAGTGTGATGCATTGAACTTGTATCGCAATTCTAAATGCAGCTAACAAGAACAAGATTTGGCTAGCTATGGATTTTACCTGGATGGATCAATTAATGTATAAATCGCAGGATCAACAGGTATCAGCATGTCTGAATGTCCCCAAACTGTTTAAGTGGAGAAACAAATGGTCAGCAAATCAACAACAGCGGCACTGTGATCCCTGAATGGACAGAGCAAGTTGTGTATTCGAGTGTGTTTTCCTGCTGACTGACAATCAGGCACATTATGACGACAGCGCAGCGACTGCGGGGTTCGGCAATTTAACGAAATGATGAGTCATTTTAAAAGTCTGATCTGAATGAGGGCCTGATATGAGAACCACAGCGCAGAACAACGGTAGCCTTGTCTGAGCGCTGGAGTGAGCGCGCGGTGTCGTGCCAAGCCATCTCTTTTTGAAGTCGGGTCAGGACAGGTCAGCACCTCGGGCCTTTCTCAGGCAGTGTGCGTTAGTAAAATGTCCTGACAACTGACAGACGGATGCTAGAGCGTGCTGAAGGCAAAACCCAAACATTAAAAATATCGCAACAGCACTCACTCAGCACAGAGTGGTTAGGACACAGGAGAGAGGCAGAATTGTTCCACCTCACTGAGGGACTAGTCTCAGCGACGGGACGCACCTTGTCTGCTGCTCGACCAGAGGTTCCCATGTACTTCAATGACAAACAACCACAAACTCCCAGCTGGGTTGGTGCTTGTTGGAAAGATGAGTCACCTAACTGTCTGTGTATCAGCCTTGTTCAAAAAAAAAAAAAAAAAAAAGGATGATTGATGGATAATTGAATTCAGAATTGTTATAAACCATTATCTTTTAACAGTTATGCTTCTTTTTAGTGGACTGTTCCTGCATCAAAAAAGATCTGCACTGCAATTAAACCAATTTCATTTTCAGAAATCTTCTGGATTCTGCACCGTGTTTAAAAGGTTTTGGGTGGTTATTCTGCAACCGACTCTGATAGAGGACACACGGTGGATCCACATCACATTCGACGTTTTAGAGACGGGGTTTTTTGATGTACAGCATCGCTAAAGTGGTGGTCATGTTAAGGCAGCTGTTGTTCTACCGCTCCACACACACAACATCTGTATGCATCAGGGGTCTCTTCTAGTCAACGCTGACACTGAGGTGGACGAACCCTTGAATGATGCGGAAAACAACAAGGACTGTTTGAATATATGTCCTGCGCTGAGCAATCCCTGGATTTTTCCAGGACAGATCAGTGGGAACCGTGGCAAATGACTCCCCGTCACGGCCTGGAGGGAGTTCACAAGCTGTGTGGGCTGAGAATCAGCCTGTCGCTTTGATGGTAGAATATCAGAGAGATTGTGTCACGCAGAAGGACAGAAGGACGACAAAATAGGCTAGATCATGAAACTCTGCGGGAAGGTTCAAAGTGCAGCACTTAGAAACTGCCACAGCTTTCCCCATGATTCAGGTTTGGATTTTCAGCTCAACCCGCGTTATCAGTCATCAAAACTTTCCTGCGTGTGTGAGTGTGTGTGTGTGTGATGTTTGACAGACTGTTGCTGAGGTGATGACACAGTCCTTTTGCTTAATCTGCCTTCAGAGGTCACCCACGACATTTCATTTTGGCTCTTGGTTGACTCTGACACACAGTTGTGATTATCAAACTTGGCCTCTTGCCCTTTACTAAAACTGTCAAATTAGCAGATACGCTCAGCCATGTAATGACTATTAGATCATACAGAAATTCCAACCGGCAAGTCAGATTTGAAGAAGTGGAACCCTCATTCAGCACATCCAATTACGTTTCTTTAAACTATGCAAATATTACATTTGAACTAATGGAGTTGAGACAGAATTTTTTGTAATGGGTTGAGTTAAAAAGATGGTCTGTGCTAACGGAAGAGATAGTGAAAACATGGAGGCAAAAGAAGGTAGAGTAGATGGAGATCACTTAGCTGCTCTGTCTCATCACATGAATGTAGTTCATGATAATAAAAGTCAAATATCCTCTGACTACAGCGTACTTTTAAAGCTGTTTTGGTCATTCACAACAACAGTACGGTTTCCTCTTCTGCCAACCAACAAAAAAAAAACCCTTCCTCATTATTTCAGTTCGCTAGCCTCGCTTTGACTCGGCAGTTTGTCCGCCTCTGACCAAATAACTCTCTCGGCCCTGAAGCTCGCTAATTAATCAATCAAATGAATCAGAGCAGCTGAAAGCACTGCTTCCTGTGGTGGCGAGATGGATGGAGGGAACGGACAAGTGGATGGAGGCGGTCGATTGACGGACTCGAGAGGAAGGGGCAATGTGGCGGAGGTCGGACAGGTGTGGAGGGGCAAGGTCGTGATGCCAGTGGAGGACTCCTGCCATCGAGGAGATCTCCCGCCCTGCTTTCCCCTGCTCCCTTCCTGGGACGTGCAGCCCTCTGCGCTGCAGCTGCTCCTATAGATTCTCATTATCTCTTCTTCCTCGCTGTCGTGCAACTTCAGGGAGGCGAAGGTGTTATAAATGGGGGGGGGGGG
>BJFM01002400.1:110546-123453 GCA_016586285.1 Arothron firmamentum | reverse complement strand
GGGGGGGCTCCAGCCTTAAATACACGGACTGTAGCCAGCACTGGCCTGACATCATGTACCCTTACCCTGCATCACCGCTGCTGACAAAGCCCACCATTGTGTGGCGGCTCAATCGGTGCCCTCCACCCGGGCCCATCACAACAAACATCCCGCTGCACCGCCATCAGTCAGTGCACAAAACAGCTCTTTTAATTAACTTTTGATGTGTCAGCTACCAGTGAGCAAGGCAGCACAGATGTTAAATATCCCCCCACCTCCCTCTTACAGGGAATTTTCCACCTTCATTTAAAGGACTAAGATATCTGCATGCACTAATCAACATTAGAAGATAACAGTGCATTTTCTTTCCTCTGTGTACTCTTATGAACCACAAACAGATGTGTGTAGGTGTGTGTGTTTGTGTAGGTTTACTGGTGAGGCATTAATTCCAAAAAGCTTGAGTGTGACAGCTCTTTTTTCCCTGCCTTACCCTAACATGGGTCTATTCCTCCCCTCTTTCTGACTGCTGGGAGACTCCAGCACCTCCCCTGTGACCTTCATTAGAATGTGCGTCACTTTAACATAAGTGGATCGTAACTTAATGAATCAGCTCTTTTTTATTACCCCCCTCAAAAACGGTACAACTATAACAAAGCGTAATGAGAAATCACTTTTGCTCTTAATTACCATCTCCTTTGATATTTGCTAACTCCGAGCTATACCGAGGTTCCAGCGTAGCAGTAAAAAGAGAGAAAGATCTAAAATTCACTGAGTTAAAGTGTTATGATGGACTAGTTTGACTCCATTTTTAAATAAAGAGAAAAAGACAGGGGCACGGATGGAGAGATGAAAGCCAGTGTATATATGCAGGGAAAGAGAATAAAGATGTTCGACATCAAAGCCCGCTTTGGGCTTTGGGAAGAGAGGCGAGGCGAGGCGAGGAGAGAGGCGGAAAACATTCCCACCAAGAACGTCTGCAAAGCAAAAGAAGGAAAAAAAAGAGGAGGAGGAGGATGAACAGAAAAAGAGTTGCTTTTCATTTCAGAGGGAGGAACAAGAATTTGAGAGTCTTAATAAGGAGGGTGTCTCCAGACAGCACATCACAGTCCCTTTGCAAAGTACAATAGGAACCGCAGGGGTTGCGGCCATTGAACGTGCCCGGGCAGATGTCTGTATCGGCAGATACAACCGCGGTGCACAGACCCGCTCATAAAAGCAGATAGCTCTTTCATTCAGTTGGATGAAAACACACAGAGAAACTATAAAGAGACCTTGGAAACAACCAGATGTACAATAAAACTCATCAAGAATGAAAAGGGGACTGGTAGAATAAGCAGCCTGGAACTTCCTTCTCAAATAAAGGGAAGAATTTGAGGCTCTCCTCTGAAATAATGACCTCTCAATCGCAGGTGGAAGCAGTTTATTAGGACGGAATTTTTAGATTTCTGCTCTTGTGGTTGTGCCACTCTGAGGCTTGTAATGGCTGCTGGCTCATCTGCACATGAAAGTAGATGTGGATGCTGTGGACAACAGCTCATGAGAAATACTCTGGAACTGTCATTTCACCCTGAAAATAGGGGTTAAGGGAAGCATCAGAGTTCACGGCGGGAGACGAGAGTTGCGTTTCTGGGCAGATTATGACTGTGCCAATCCCAGGAAACTCAATTAGAGGAGATAGCGATCTAATCCGTCTAATCCGCAAGTCAACAGTCAGCAGCCAGGCTGCAGCTGGGGATCTCTCATTTCTCTCTTTGACTTTTTGCTACCTCGGTCATCAAGCACGAAAATCTCAAAGAGGATATTGTAATAAACATGAGGAGAAAAAGAAAACGGCAGCAATGTCACAACTGAGTGGATACTTCCTGCTCCGGGGCAAATTATTGAAAGGGGAAGAGAATAAGATGGAACTGCTGCTTTGGGATGCTGAATGCTAAACAAACACTGGTTTAACTGGACACATGGGAGCATTAAAAACGTCCATCCGCAGTCGTTTGAAATAATGTTTGTGATGTTTGTATTCTAAAAAAGATGAATCATGCCCTGACAATAGGCGGAAATAAAATAATAATCACATAAAATGGAAGTCTGAACGTGGTCTTTGGACAAAAAAAAAGGATATTTTTAGCAGTGTGATGGTGCATTAGGCACTATGCTCCCAAGAGAAAATAGTACCTGGATGCAAAATGGGAGAGGTGGGAAGCAGCAGGGAGCTTCAACAGCCACTGTTGGCTTTTCAGAAACTGCTGTGTGCCATTAAGCGGCCTCACGCACTCACTTTTCATGCCCATTTGAGCTGCACCAACTGAGGGGATGAAAGTAAAGTGCTCTTAGGAAAGGTAGAGGTTTTGAAAGTGGTGGGGAGGTGGTAGAAGGACTGGGGCTATATGACAACTACCTGAGACACAGCTGGAACCCACTCAAGATTTATTGCCCAACCAGAGAAGTTTACAATATACGTAGTAAAAAAAAACCAAAACAACACACTACAATATTTAGAATGTACTTGTAATACGTGGAATTCAGTTCAATTTCATAATAAAACGCTGTAGTAAAAGGTACAGTCAGAACTAACAGAGGGAAAGTCATCTTATATACAAAAGTTGGGGGAAACAACAAGACACAGGTGGAGCACATTAGGGCGAGCAAACCAATCACACAGGTGGGAAACGATAGGAAGACAAAGCATGACACCAGACATCAGAAGACCATAACCGCCTTAATCCCTGAAACCAATTTTAACGCTAACTCCACCCATAGTTTGGGGTTAAGATTAGACTCCATCAGGGATGACACTGAGCCTCACTCAACAACAATCAAGCCAGTTCTCAGAAGCAGAGGAAAAGCTAATGTTAGGAAAAGCTTTTTTTTTTTTTTTTTTTAATGGATCTTAATTTAATGAGCATGCATCACTGCTGCGTGAATGAGCAAGCGCGCGCATAGAAGCGCTGCACATTCAAGCGCTGGTTGAATGACCTGAGTCAAAGGAGCCAGCAGATCCAGCTCTATGACCGGGGGATAAACAACGACCACTGACGTCAGCCAGCATCAACAGGGCCGGGGCCTGAGAAAGACAGCCAGCCAATTTATATAACAATGCGGAAGAGAAGAGGGGCTTTGCGGAGAGCACGACAGCTGTGCTTAATCAAGGGAAGCAAGCCAAGAGAGATGTGAGGGGACACAGGCTGACTAAAAGAAGGTGAAGAAAGCTGGAGCCAAGAGGAGCTGGAGTGAAAAGAGGGAGATAAGGCTGGGAAAAGCATTGAAACACTTAAAAGTAAGAAAATGGGTTGAAGATTTAGAAGGAAAGATGCTTGGATTTTATCCAAACGAGTGCAAAACCCACTGGCAATTCCGGGGGTTGTTGAAATATTACATTCTAGACTAATATAACAGCAGAGTAATGTGAAGTCCTGAAGACCCTGGACTTTGCTGCTCCGCCTGACGCTGTCCTCTGAGCCCTGACTATTCATCAGCAGACACTCACATGACAGAGCCGAGCCATCCATTCATCCTGAGCCTCACGGTTTCCTCTGCCCAATAGGATTTGTGATTCAATTTGACTGAGTGATGCCGCGGGCCCCCAAGGCTGGCGCTCAGGCTGAGGCGGTTTAGTGGGAAAACCAGGGCGGAGAGCACGCCGACGTGAATGAATGCTGCGATGTAAGGGGACGCCGATTGTTCCGCTTCGCTTCTCAAAAATGCAATTCACATACAGCGCAAGAGCTGGGGGACAGGAGCTTGTTAGCAGGGACAAACATGCATAAATATTGCAGGTGCACGTGCTCAATTGATTGGAATTGATTTTGAAAACAGTGAGACATCACTGCTAGAAATAATTGATTCATCCAAACTTTTTAAAGGTTGTATGAAGGTAAAATAAGGCCAAACCAGGGAAACAGAGAATGCCAGGATGCAGCGAGACAGCATTCTTTTGAAGTCCTGTATACATCATTTCTACTTCCATTTTATCTCAAGAGTAAGTAGCATGAAAGATTTACAGAGAAAGGCTTTTATAGAAAGCAGAGCAGGCCCAGACAAAAAAGACAGGAGACCATCTTCTACAACAAAGACCACTGTTAAAATAATGAATAATAAATGCACAGGATGAAATCTTGTTCCATCCTAATGCAGAGAGACAGTTTGCCATGCCAACAAAAAATACAGGGTTCCATTTTCATCCTGGTCCTCTGTGGAGTTTTCATGTCCTCCCTCTTAATTGCACCTTAGTATGACTCTGTGTGTGCGTGCGTGTGTGTGTGTGCGTGTGTGTGTGTGTATGTGTGCAGCCAATAAATCCAGGGTATTCCTGCCGCTCTTCCCGGAACATATATTGTAAAATCATTACCATGGCATGTTGATGTCCGACCAATCAGATTGCATTGCCCTAGATCCCTGCAGATGCTGCTATGCTAGTGAATGAGTAACTAATGCTAAAGCTAAAGAAAAGTTCAACGAGTTCTGGCGTGACAGCACTGTAACAGATCAGACACGTCTAAAAATCGCTGAAGGGTGAAGAGCTTGGTTCTTAATTCAAGACCATAGGAACCAGCCGGCAGAGGTGATGCCACATTTTGTCAGCAACTCATTGACTTTCAGTCAGGCTGAGGCGAGACACCATTAAATATTTACTCTTTTGTGACCAGCCAGTGTCATCATTGCTACATCAGGGACTTGATTAGCATCCACCTAATTAAATCAACTGATGATAATAATAATAATCATCACAACTCTCTAGGATGCCAGCAGTGTGCATCTAGAGTGAGTGTGTATGCGTCATCGGCCAGTTGTCAAGTCAACGGAACTCTGTGTGTTTGTGTGCGTGTGTGTGTGCGTGTGTGTGTGTGTGTGTGTGTGTGTGGCTACTTGGAGAAGGAAAAATAATAGAACTCTGGTCCTGTTTTGAGGAGCATTTGCATAAATCCACTCCACCTTCAAAAGAATCAGAAACACATCCTTAATCCTTAAACCAACGGTGCAAAATGATCTCAGTTTCAATGAGTCATGACTCGTTTCGATGAGTTTCAGGTCAAAGATCGAAATGCAGCCATTGAAAGGATTGCGCGATCAATTGAGCGACGTCGTTGTGCTGCTTATTTGGGACGCACGGGATCATGAAAGACATTTAAATGCAGGTGGAAGCGCTCAGACGCACGAGCTCCACCATACACATCTGACGCATTAGAAAGTCACAAGACGGGCAGCCATGCGCAAAGCTCAAGTTGACAGAGTTCATTTGGAAGATGTAAAATATTTATGAGAGAAGACTCTGCAGGGGAAGAGGTGGGGGGTGAAAAAAGTGATGCAGCAGTGGAGGATACCAGATAACGAGACGGACGCACGCGGGCAGCGAGCTGGGGCCCTGGCCTAAACGCCGAGGGGGGCTGAAACACCTCCTGAATTATGAGCTTTAAATCGTTTGTTGATGAAATTCACATATTATGTCCAAACACTGCGGCTCCAGCTCTATGCTAACACTAGCGTCGCTACGGTATGTGTTCCTGTCTTACACAGCCACCTCATGGAGAGAAGGTTCTGGGTTCTGGTCCAGGCTGAAGACCTTAGTGTGTGGAGTTTATACTAGAACTAATTTCCCCCTAAAGGCTTGATGATAAAGTCAAAATCTCTTCATGGTGTGAGTTTGTGAGCCCTGTGACCCTGATTAGGAAGACACAGTTAACAGGAAATGGTTGGATAGATGCATGGATGAGAGAGCATTTACAGAAGACAAAACCAAGATTTAGGTAATAACCAGCTAATCCTGTATTGGAAATGGCATGACAACTGGCAGTAATTACACATTTTATCCTGTAATTACAAGCCGTTTATATGCCCCTGTTCTCCTGATGTTCTCCTAATCCCCTGATCAGCTCCAGTCCTCCATCTTCAGTCACTTTTCTTCCAAATCTGCAGTAAATAACCACGTATGGTCAGGCCAAATAAGCAGAACCACCATAAACTACACAGGATTTTTCCTCTGATCATTAATAATGGTTGATAAATGATGTCACATAAAGCAAATCTCAACATCTAATTGCTGGAAAATGTGCTTACGTGGCAAAAATAGAAGGAAGTAGGTAGAGGCTGGAGTTGGAAAGAAGGAGAACAGCCTCACCACAAACAGTAGGAGCCCTTTCGGAAACATCGGGGGTGTCCTGGTTACCAGACAAGCTGGGGACAGAGGATGTATTGCCCTGTAAGCCAATTAGACAGTGGAGATCCCAAAATTTACCAGATGGCAAGGAAAACATGCAGTTGGATCACAGAGCAGTCAAGGCTGAAAAAAAAAAAAGCAAAAAAACGACGAGGCCTCCAGGAAGCCAATAAAACATCGCACAGATTTTGCTGTAATTACATGCAAACTTCCACACAAAGGAAGTTGGGGGATATTTACAGTGAGTGTGAGAGGATGAAATTACCACAGGACACAGCAGCCCCATTAAAAACACACACACAAAAATATTTCCTTGCAATTTTGAATCGCATTCCTGAAACAAATGACTTTAATATCTGTACTTTAAATACAATAAACAAACGGGCAAGACTTTCCTGGGACCGTCTGCGCACACGCATGCCGTAAATTTCCCATGAAAAATAAATGAATTCACAACTTCCTCTGCAAAAGCAGATGTGAGGGATGAGAATGAATAAAGCCTCAAAGGCAAAAAAAAAGGGGGGAGTACAGGAAAGAGAGAGGAGAAATAATTACACTAATGGGGGAATGGTGTGAAACCGTTTATCCAGAAGAGAGAAAACAGGAAATCATGAATGTCAAATGATAATAATGCAAGATAATGACACTGTGGGGAGCTAATTCCTCCTTAAAAAAACAAATATTCATTTTGAAAGCGTAGAGGTAAATGAGAGCCCGAAAGCATGGGTGCATGTTGGTGGTTTAAAGAGATGATGAAGAATGTGACATTTCCACCTTCGGGGAGAGAAAAGAAGAGACGCGAGATGTGGAACGCAAACACGGAGCTTGTGTTCAGCTCGCTCCGTTTTAACTATGTTCCCCAGATGGGAGACGCAGCTTTTTTTGTTTTTTTAATTTTAAATAACCTTTGTGGAAGAAAAGGCCACCGTTGAGCTAGTGTGTACGGTCCCGTGCATGTGTCAAATGTGTCAAAAGTTTATTGATTTATGACACGTGCTCATCTTTTTTCTAATCTCTTTGTTTTGCATTCATCTTTTATGTCCAAGAGCCAAGAGTGAAGGCTGCATCTATAGGAAAGCTGTACATGTATAGGGCAATTAGATGTGTGGGAGGCTTGTGTGCACAGTTATGCATCAGAGTATGAAATTAACCATATATCAATCAAATTAACCATATATCAATCAATTACTAGCCCTAGTATATATATTGTGTGTTTGTGTGTGTGTGTGTGTGTGTGTGTGTGTGTGTGCGAGTTCATCTTTTCAGGCTTGCTTTTCCATGTGTTTAACGTGACAGGTTACATGGATGCAGACAGTCCTGCAAGGACAGTGATCTTCAGACAGAGGTCTTTGAAGACACCACAGAGGTTATCACAGGAGTATCATGACAATGTACTCAAGCATGTTTAGGTGTGTGTGTGTTTCTTCTCTGAGTGCTGCACTGTGTTGTGTGAATCCTCTCTTGTCTTCAGAGGAACTGTCTGTGTCAAAAGGAGAATTACTCTCTTGTCACAGCCCACCCACTCACTGTCTCTTGTTGTATGCTTGTGTGTGTGTGTGTGTGTGTGTGTGTGTGTGTGTGTGTGTGTGTGTGTGTGTGTGTGTGTGTGTGTGTGTGTGTGTGTGTGTGTGTGTGTGTGTCAGTGTGGGAGAGTCAGACTTTGTGCAGATGTGTGTATTATAGTCTCTACCATAGATGTGCAACGCCTTTTAATGTGTGAATATTTCAAATCCTCCCCCTTCTTTGATGGCTCACGTGCGGCCTGCTCTCTGTTCGTGTGTATCGCCGTCAGGCCCGTAGGTGTCTGCCTGTATCACCCTAAACTGCTGTGGCTCGTGTCCCTTCCAGCTGTGTTTTCTGTGGACGAGGACAGTATCTGTAGTGACAGCGAACCGGCTTTAGCTCTCAGCGTGACTCCACTTCCGCTCCGGGTACCTTTCCTGCTGCTAGACATATGGTACGGACCCAAACCAAGACACCCACCACCATAAAAGAAGAGGGGCAGGCAGTATTAGAGGTACAGGCTGACACACCCTGTGCAAACACACATATTTACATGCAGAGTGTGCAGCTGTTTTCTTTGATCAGGGGTTCGGGGGGGTTTGGAACGATGGTTTTTGGAATGAGACAAATTTGGCAAACTTGTGCTCTGGCCGGTCTGCCCCTCAACAACAACTCATGACATGTCTAGTATACGAAGTCTGACCCCCATTCTGACCTTTAGTATCCAGCAGGTACAAGTGGTGGAATAATTCAGCGAGTCGTGGTCAAGGCACACGCGGAGCCTTCCCTTGTAAGTGCACGAGGGAATACAACCTCTCCCCGTTGGTGTTTTAAATAAACAAGCCAGAAATCCGTCTTCCTGTTGACTGCTTATTGTATGACACAAGCCCATAAAAACACATTTACTTGTTCACAGGAAGTATAAAAACCAGTTCTTTCCCAGTCCCAGCAGTTCACTGGTCCTCTCTCTCTCTCTCTCTCTCTCTCTCTCTCTCTCTCTCTCTCTCTCTCTCTCACTCACTTGCTCCACCGAACATCAAACATGCTGTGGTCTGTTTCATTCTCCTTGCAACCCATTATGGTTTAATGCTTCAAGAGACCTCTTACTGGCGACAGCGCGGTAACAGGTCCAGTATATCCAGTTGACAAACATGCAGGAAAACAAAGAGAGGCATGTGCGCTCTCAGACAAGCAGAGACACACACGGATAACAGATGTGGGGATTTAAACTGCAGGCTGAGATACGAGCCCAGGGCCAACTGTTGCTTTTCTTTTCAATCGGACCAGCTGATAGGGTAGCGGGCCCACATTACCATCAAATAATTCTCAGTCTTCCTATCTCCCAGTTGGTTAATGAGTTCCATTCACGAGGCTGCAATATGTAATTCAATGCGATCAATTAGTTGCCTTCAATGCGGAGAATAAGAGCCGCACATCAGCAGAGAAGGAGATAAGACCACTGTCCAGAGTGACAGCACTGCAGGCTTATATCAGCACCGACACACACACACACACACACACACACACACACACACACACACACACACACACACACACACACACACACACACACACACACACACACAGAGTATTTAATATTTACAGACAGGCTAGCTCTGTTGCCATTTCATCCATTCAGCGAGCCTGAATGAAGCTGTGAATGGACCAGCATGCTCTTGCTTGTTTTCCCCTCATATTTTCTTGATTCTTCGCCACATCACAGGGGAAAGAATCTGTTTCTGGTTTTGCAGCCTCTCCCCGGCCCAGCCCACCTATATTTTACGCTGGCAGCAAACCATTTAACCTCTGGCAGGGAGGCGCTGTCCAGGGCAGCAAACTCGCTCACAGCCATTACCTTACCATTATCGTGGCGGGAGCGAGGGAGCGCGTTTATGAAAATCTCTGCTCTTTTTTTTTTTTTCTAAGATGCTGCAAGGACTACATATTTTGAAAAATAAACCCCATATTTAGAGCCCAGCTGCTGAATTCCGAGTCTGATATTTTTGCTGTGGGCTACCTTGACGATCAGCCCATGTTTCCAGCCACATGTCAGATTTCAGCCCAGAAGAGTTCCTGCCAGGTCTGGTCAGCAGGCATCCCACTGTATCATTAGGCAAACACTGGTTACAGAGGACACGTGAGAGCGACTCAAGCAACCGGCAATCAATGACAACACAGACAGGGAAGCAACAGTTGCCCTACACTACTGCTGACCTCTCTGCAAGGAGATATTTGAACAATATCGGCCCAAAACATTGAGATTCAGCCAGTCTGTAATGATGGGTTGGGGCAGTGAGGGGGCAGTGCAGACAAGAAAGCCCAATCAAAGTCAACAGTCCACTGTGTGTGTGTGTGTGTGTGTTAAAAAGTGATGTAAAAGTTCTGCCTTTATCATTATTTGACACTCAGGCAGCATCAGATCAAGACTGGCGGTGTTAAAATACCACCATCCATCTTGTTTACTGGTGCACCATTGATTTCATTTGTGTTGGACCCATATTATTACCACGCTCCACTAAACCGCACTCACCCTTAAGTCAATACCGTTCTGCCACGTGGCCCCTATTCCTTTGAACAAGTTCTCAATCCAAGTTGGTATATGAAGCGTACTGATGGGGGAGCAATATGTAGGAAACTTCCTTCAGTGCCAACCAAGCGGAATAAAGTGGAGACTGTCGAGAAGAGAATTTCTGGCAGGTTCTCGTCGTAAGCTCAAAAAAGGAGTCGATAATTTCCGCTGCTTTTTCGGGACTTTGTTTTCAGATTTTGGACATCCTCCCTCCCTCCCTGTCATCCTCCAGACTGGAGGAAGAGCTCCAGTCAAACTGAACCAACACATTAGGCCCCGCTGTCACGGCAGGAAATATCCTTTCGTAAATGTCAGAGATGATCTGCATCATTCCTGGGGCACGTAATTTGAAGGCATAAATTACAGCTTTCATTTTTTTATACTGAGGTGTTTAATATGCCAGACTAGAGCGGTTATTTATGCTCCAGAGACACAGGGACACGAGGAGAAAGAGCATCAGAGCCAAATCCTCTCTTTCCTCTGTCCTTCTTTTTCCCTCTCACTTTTCCATCCCTCACTTCCCGAGTCTTTAGGAATGCCTCAGTCTCTTATTTTCCCTTTCACAGAGAATGTGGTGACCCCAGACTTCAGCTAAGCTCTCCATCATTGATTGAAACAAGACGAATCGGCGGTGTCGCGCCCGGACAGATCTGCTCTTTAACGCATAATGGATGGCACGACATTTGAGAGAAGGGAGGATTTCTCCGAGGCCGGGGCTGGCATTAAGTCTTTGAAACGATTTGCTCCGAACGGTCAATCAGTAAAATTAGACGTGTTCGTAACTACTTGGCTGTCACCACTTTATGAGGCACGAGCTAACGGTTTCATCACATTACTGCACCACCTTCAAATTCGGCAGCCTCCCCTCACCTATCAGCACAAGCACTGGGAACAACCTGCTGGTGTCTTTGTTTTGGAATTCAAAGACTTCACAGATGCACTCCTTATTACTACGTTTCAGTTTAAAGTAAAAATCTGAGAAAGAACTCCACATCTCTCCCAAAGTGCATAATTTATTCTTATGTATTATCATACATGGCTGCAGATTTTTTTTTTTTTTTTTTTCAAAAAAAGCCATATCTAACATTTCCACGCTTTCTGTGGAAACCAAGCAAGTGTTTCAGAAAATGAACAAAAGAATTTTATCAAAATCTGTAGCATCTTTTATTTTTTAATTGTCAATTTTTTGCTATGGTTTTCCAGATGGTTGCAAACAGGTTTACGTTCAGGCTCATGTGTGTTGCATGTCTGGATGGTAGCTTTAGCACCCGAAACTGCAGTAAAGTCTTGCTCAGGGACTCTGTGTGTGTGTGTGTGTGTGTGTGTGTATGTGTGTGTGTGTGTGTGTGTGTGTGTGTGTGTGTGTGTGTGTGTGTGTGTGTGTGTGTGTGTGTGTGTGTGTGTGTGTGTGTGTGTGTGTGTGTGTGTGTTTCAAGGAAAGGCACAGCATGTAATTGTCTGTACTGAGAGGCTTGTGACTGTCAGGCATCGAAATGTCACATTGCAGCACGCACCCAAGTGACTGGGCTTGGAGCTCACAAGGACTGACTCCGTGCACGGGGAGCAGCCACCTGAGCAGCAAGGAGAGATCGGAGAGATCGATGGAGCGTCTTGATTTTAACAGACAGCCATGAGGCGAAAAGAGAGATTGAAGCTCTGGCTGTTTGGGTCTGTTTGTTTAAATATATTTAAATAAACTCCAGAGTTACTCTGTTTACATCTGCCACAAAATGAGATGAACTCTAGTTCAGAAGAGCATAAATCTCAAAGCTGATGACAAATCTGCGCCGTGCGTGTGTGTTCAACACCAGCGCCCAGTGTAGACAGTAAATGCCACCTACTGCAGGTGCAACTTTGGCTTCAAAATAGACCAACATTCCTGTGGGGGACCTGTGGCCAGATTATGGTTCCCTAGCAGCTTCAACGTGTTGAACATACTTTGTCTTCTATGCGTCCTTGAAATTTTATGTGAATGTACATTTAGCTGAATTTGGTGAGGGGAGGGGGATGAACCCGTGGGGGCTTACCTGATATTTCTGACTGGGGGACACCGTCTAGAGCGAAGCTTTTCCCGCTATAAAACAGCCTGATATCCGAACAACTCCGGGCTTTGCTCGTCCCTTTGTCCCCGAAGACTGGTGCCGTTAGAGAGCAGATCACCAGAACCGCGATGATGCAGGAATCCATCCCGCCTGACTTAGTCAAGTGCAAATCCAACTGTCCTAAAAGCAGCAGGAGACCCCCGATGAGTGACAAGAGCTGCCGAGCGCCGCTGTGCGTAAAATATCCTCCACCTTTCTCTCTTGATCTCCTCCTGTCCTTACAGTGCGTCTTCTCCGCGCACTGCTGCCCGGCACAGGAGCGACTCTTCACTGCGCAGAGGTCCCGTCTCCTTCCACCCGACCCGGATTTACCAACCTTGTCACGCACTTCCAGAGACGAGTTCAGAGCTTTTGAGACAGAATATACTTTTTGATAAATCTAAAGAGAGAGAGAGAGAGAGAGAGAGGGAGAGAGAGAGGGGAGGGGTAAAATAATTAGGCGACTAAGGTGAAGCGGGGTCTGAAAATAGCGCTGCGCTGCGTCCCGTCACCCTGCGCCTCTAACGACACCGGTGAGATCTGAGGACAGCCAGCTCGTTTTCAGCTCAGGGTTGTCTGAGCGATGCTATGCTGGTTACCATTCTGTGGAATGAGGAGGAGAAA